>SJYC01061140.1:0-50187 GCA_006408675.1 Madoqua kirkii
GACATATGCATTGAAGAACACATAGGAACAAATATTCCAGAGAAAATAAAGGTCAGAGAGTCGAAAAAAAGAAACTTGTTTTGCTTCTTTCTTAGAAAGTTCATCCTACTTCTAGAAATAATAATTCCAAATCTCTTTTGGAAAAAAAAATAAACCATGCACCTTCAGTTTCCCCATGGACACTCATGTCTGAATCACCAGTTGTTCCAGTTAACTGTACCATCTTAAGGCTATTTTAGCATTTTTTCTGCTTCCATGCACGGATTTCTTGACTATTTAAGGGAGCACTTTGAAATCTCTACCTAAAAAAAAGTTCCTGAAGATAGTGAGATTTGGGGCTGTGACTTGTAAAATTAAATGTAAAACTGTTTCAGAGAATAAAGGAAAAAGGTTCAGTTGATAAAATCTGAAGGATGGAGGTGGTATTTAGAGGGGACATTTGGAACTGGACAGCCTGGAGTTCTACATTGTGTGGTACAAGCAGAGTTAACAAGAGCTCAGTCATTGTGACAGTCATATCCCTGTTAGATTTTTCTTTTTGCCTCAAGCTTATAAGTGAATGAGTGTATTCTAATAGAAAGAGGCAGAGAAAAGGCAGAGTTGATTGCATGTTGCATGTAGTGCACAGAACATGTAGAAGGTCCTTTGGTTACAACTCAACATGTACATATATGACAGTTGGACCATAAAGAAGGCTGAGTGTCAAAAAATTGATGGTTTTGAACTGTGTTGCTGGGGCAGACTCTTGAGAGTCTCTTAAACAACAAGGTGATCAAAACAGTCAGTACTAAAGGAAATCAACCCTGAATATTCATTGAGAAAACTGATGCTGAAATTGAAGCTCCATTAGTTTGGCCACCTGATGCAAAAAGTAACATGTACATATATGACAGTTGGACCATAAAGAAGGCTGAGTGTCAAAAAATTGATGGTTTTGAACTGTGTTGCTGGGGCAGACTCTTGAGAGTCTCTTAAACAACAAGGTGATCAAAACAGTCAGTACTAAAGGAAATCAACCCTGAATATTCATTGAGAAAACTGATGCTGAAATTGAAGCTCCATTAGTTTGGCCACCTGATGCAAAAAGCCAGTTCACTAGAAAAGACTGATCCTGGGAAGGATTGAGGGCAGGAGAAGGAGGGGACAACAGAGGATGAGATGGTTTGATGGCATCATTGACTCAATGAACATGAGTTTGAGCAAACTCTGAGAGATAGTGAAGGACAGGGAAGCCTAGCATGTTACAGTTCATGGCGTCACAAAGAGTCGGACACGACTGAGCTATTAAACAACAACACTGGAAGTTATACTTACAAGGACGTTACTCTTAAGGACATCCTATACTTCCAGTATCTCTCTCATCCTGTGAGCAACTCCACTGGGCAAAGTCTTGAAGTACCAGACAAGATGAACTGAGTAGAAGTGAAGAGTATGTGGTTATAAAATTTTTTTTCAAAAAAGAAAATATGGCTATGGAAATTGTTTTAGAATCTTTATTAAATCCTTAAGCATTTGCCACTTAGAGGACAAACTCAGGAAACCAATAACAAGAGTCACAGTATGATACCTATTAAGAACGAAATGGGAATCCATGAGCGGTGGGAAGCAGGAGTCAGAGTTGCAACTGAAAGGAAAAGGAAGATGCCAGACAGCTGTAAAAGTGCCCTTATGATTAGGGAGAGAGAGAAAATATGAAAATAATATAGCCAATAAGATACACATTTCTATCTCACTGTAGTGACACAGGACACAGCTGTATGCATATATTTGACAGCTTTGGATCTGACTTGTTTCATCTATATCTAAACCCTAGCAGTTACTAATACTACTGAAAACTTTGTCCATTTGAAAAGGTAAATTACTAAGATAGTCAACTTGACCCACTTTCTTCAGAGTATGGTTACTATTATATGACATGATATGTGTACACTTCATCCTCAAATTGTAGGTGTCACTCCTATGTATTCTGTTAATAGCAAGAGAAAATGAATTGGAAGATCTTTTAATTTTTTCTATGTATCTGGTGGGAAGGTCATGCCTGCAAACTCCAACTGGACAGGACCATTTTTAAGGGGAAGCAGAGGACCAGGAAGAGCGAAGAGAGGAGTCCTGGGAAGGGACACTCCTCTGCCCTCCTCCAAAAACCAGCCCTGCTCACTAACAGGGACTCTGGGAGGAGCCAGCTGAGGAGGACTGGAACTGCATTTGGAGACTAGAATTCATAACTGGAAACAAAAACACTATTTGAACCACTACATAAACAAAGGTAGGTTTCTAATAGTATGAAAACACTTTTTCACTTCTAGCTTCACAGTTTAATTAAAATACCCTTTCCCTTGCCAGCCTGCCCCCACTCCAAATGTCCTTCCCCTGTATCAATTCTGTTTTCAGAACTATTAATTGTATCATGAGTGAAGTTTGCTTATATTTCCATAATGTTGATGAGGCCTGTACATTATCATATAATTTCTTATTAGGGCCAGAGGGAATCTAGAAAGTATTTGAATCTAAAGCATTAGATTAGAATTAGACAGGACTAGGACTAGCCTAATACTGTGAAGATGATTATGATTTTGAGACTCAGTCCCCTCCTTTGTAATGTGGTGATAATAAAACATATCTCACAGGAGGGTAAAGAATTAAATGAGATGAATCCCTAAATATTTGAGCACAGATCCCAGCAAATGGTAAGAATTCAACAGCTAAACAATATGTAATGTTATATTATGTTAGTGAGCCTAGTGAGAAAAAAAGAGGGAATTTCATAAACTCCTGATAAAAAACTTTCTAAATCCACATGATAACACTCTATATGAGACTGTATAGACAGATTTAAATGCAATGCCCTGAAGATCTCCAGAAAGTCCTGACTTACACATTGTTCCAAGTTGCAGACTTCTTTTAACTCTCTGGTTTGATTCCTGGGTCAGGAAGATCTGCTGGAGAAGGGATAAGCTATCCACTCCAGTATTCTTGGGCTTCCGTTGTGGCTCAGCTGGTAAAGAATCCACCTGCAATGTGGGAGACCTGGGTTCAATGCCTGGGTTGGGAAGACACCCCCGAAGAAGGGAAAGGCTACCCACTCCAGTATTCTGGCCTGGAGAATTCCATGGACCATACAGTCCATGGGCTCGCAAAGAGTCGGACATGACAGAGTGACTTTCACTTTCACAATTCAAGGAGAGGAGAATCTTAAAATCATTTATCTGTATGTAAATGAGGGTACCACATCACTTTATTCACAATTCTCTTTCTCCAACCTAGTTCCCATGCCCATTAGTCAGCCCTTTCCTACTCTCTCCTGATAGTTTGCACAAGACTCTGTCGTTGCTTATAGCACTTATTATCTGTTGTCCCCAGAATGGCTTTAGTTTTCCCTGCTTCAGAGTAGGGATGGTTTCTAATTCAATTCCGTGACCCTAGTATCACACTAGTTACCCTAGTATTTCCATGCCAATTGGTGGCTCAAGGCTTCTCTGGTAGTTCAGCTGGTAAAGAATCTGCCTGCAATGTGGGAGACCTGGGTATGACCCTGGGTTGGGAAGATACCCCGAAGAAGGGAAAGGCTACCCACTCCAGTATTCTGGCCTGGAGAATTCCATGGACCATACAGTCCATGGGCTCGCAAAGAGTCGGACATGACAGAGTGACTTTCACTTTCACAATTCAAGGAGAGGAGAATCTTAAAATCATTTATCTGTATGTAAATGAGGGTACCACATCACTTTATTCACAATTCTCTTTCTCCAACCTAGTTCCCATGCCCATTAGTCAGCCCTTTCCTACTCTCTCCTGATAGTTTGCACAAGACTCTGTCGTTGCTTATAGCACTTATTATCTGTTGTCCCCAGAATGGCTTTAGTTTTCCCTGCTTCAGAGTAGGGATGGTTTCTATTCAATTCCATGACCCTAGTATCACACTAGTTACCCTAGTATTTCCATGCCAAGGAGAAACTTTAAATGATGAGACAACAATGGCAACTTTGAACTAGCCTGGAGGAAAGAGGGAATGTATATCTGGATTATTGTATCAAAAAAGGGAAATCAGAGATGGAAAGAATCTAAAGGTGAATCTCACCACCTTCACACTAATGCAATCAGAAGAATCAAGTTTCATCCTGTTTACTATTAAGTATCAGTCCAGCAGAACTGGGTGGAATTGCTCATTCTCCTTTTAAAGTTGTTTCTTCCAAGAGTTAGGAATCCCACTAATATGAAGACCTAAGAAATAGAGTGAACAAAAGGCAGTTTTTAGGAACAATCTGCAAGTACCAAATTAAAATACTTTTTAGAAAAATGTAAATTCACTAACATTTTCAGTGTATAATTTTTTTTCTAATAAATACATCTGAAAGGCCAGATTATAGTGGCTGAAGGTCTCCAGTCATTTATCTGAGTCCCTAGTTTGTACTCTGCTACTTATTTCCATGTGTTGTTCCAGCTAAATTGTAGATATCATAGTCTATGTGAAAAGTGAAAAAGTGAATGTTAGTTTCTAGGTTGTGTCTGATTCTTTGAGATCCCTGGACTGTAGCCCACAAGACTTCTTGTCCATGGAATTCTCCAAGCAAGAGTACTGAAGTGGGTAGACATTCCCTTCCCCAGGGGATCTTCCAGACCCAGAGATCAAATGTGGGTCTTCTTCACTGCAGCAGAGTCTTTACTGTGTGAGCCACCAGGGAAACCCATAGTATATGTAATCATTTTTAAATAATGAAGAAGAAATATGAATGCAAATTTAGATACTTGTTATTAAGTAGTTTCCTAGGTAATTTCTCCCTTCTCTTTAGTTTCTGTAAAAATTTAGCAATTCCATTAAAAATAGCAAAAGGGTTTCTCCGGTGGATTATGGTAAAGAACCTGCCTGCCAATGCAGGAGACGTGGGGTTGATCCTTGACTCAGGAAGATCCTACAGCCATGGAACAACTGAGCCTGTGTGCTACAGCTACTCTGCTTGTGCTCTAGAGCCCAGGAACCACAGCTACTGAGACCACTTGCCACTACTATTGAAGCTGACCCTAGAGCCCGTGCTCCACAATGAGAGAAACCACCACAATAAGAAGCCCATGCCCCCCAACTAGAGAAGTCCCTGCTTGCTGCAACCAGAGAAAAGCCTGGGAGCAACAAGAACCAGCACAGCCAAAAAGAAATTTAAAAATACAAAGAAAGTGGTTTTAAAAAGAGTGAAGTCAGAAAGTGAAAAACAAATATCATATATTAATTCATATATGGGGAATATGGGGAAACGGTACAGATGAACCATTTCCAGGACAGGAATAGAGACAAGATGTAGAGAACAGACTTTGAAATAAGAGTGGTGTGGGGGAGAGGAGTTAGTAGTTTGGAACTGACATATATACACTAACATGTGTGAAACAGATAGCTAGTGGGAACCTGCAGTATCACACAGGGAGCTCAGCACAGTGCTCTGTAATGATTTGGAAGAGTGGTATGGGAGGGTAAAGTTGAAAGAAGGCTCAAAAGTGAGGGCATATATGTTTACATAGGGATGATTAATTCTGTTGTACAGTAGAAATTAACACAATATTGTGAAACAGCTATACCCCAATAAAATTTTAAAATAAGCTTTGAACAAATCAAACATTTACAAAGAAATCATATCATCTCACTTGTCTGTATTGTTTAAAGTGATGTGACTATTCCCGGGAGGGCACAAAAGATGCACATGTAAATTCACTAGGCTTGGATAAGTTGCCAGGATCCACAAGTCCCTTAAGTAAAACCATTTCTTCTGTCACAATATATCTTGAATTAGTAACTAATTTTATCCTATAATTGTAGCTCACCAAAAGGAAGCTGCAGAACTATATGACAAAATATGACAGCACACCACAATGGCAGTATGTCCACTGAGCCTCATTTTTAAATAATGAAGAAGAAATATGAATGCAAATTTAGATACTTGTTATTAAGTAGTTTCCTAGGTAATTTCTCCCTTCTCTTTAGTTTCTGTAAAAATTTAGCAATTCCATTAAAAATAGCAAAAGGGTTTCTCCGGTGGATTATGGTAAAGAACCTGCCTGCCAATGCAGGAGACGTGGGGTTGATCCTTGACTCAGGAAGATCCTACATGCCATGGAACAACTGAGCCTGTGTGCTACAGCTACTCTGCTTGTGCTCTAGAGCCCAGGAACCACAGCTACTGAGACCACTTGCCACTACTATTGAAGCTGACCCTAGAGCCCGTGCTCCACAATGAGAGAAACCACCACAATAAGAAGCCCATGCCCCCCAACTAGAGAAGTCCCTGCTTGCTGCAACCAGAGAAAAGCCTGGGAGCAACAAGAACCAGCACAGCCAAAAAGAAATTTAAAAATACAAAGAAAGTGGTTTTAAAAAGAGTGAAGTCAGAAAGTGAAAAACAAATATCATATATTAATTCATATATGGGGAATATGGGGAAACGGTACAGATGAACCATTTCCAGGACAGGAATAGAGACAAGATGTAGAGAACAGACTTTGAAATAAGAGTGGTGTGGGGGAGAGGAGTTAGTAGTTTGGAACTGACATATATACACTAACATGTGTGAAACAGATAGCTAGTGGGAACCTGCAGTATCACACAGGGAGCTCAGCACAGTGCTCTGTAATGATTTGGAAGAGTGGTATGGGAGGGTAAAGTTGAAAGAAGGCTCAAAAGTGAGGGCATATATGTTTACATAGGGATGATTAATTCTGTTGTACAGTAGAAATTAACACAATATTGTGAAACAGCTATACCCCAATAAAATTTTAAAATAAGCTTTGAACAAATCAAACATTTACAAAGAAATCATATCATCTCACTTGTCTGTATTGTTTAAAGTGATGTGACTATTCCCGGGAGGGCACAAAAGATGCACATGTAAATTCACTAGGCTTGGATAAGTTGCCAGGATCCACAAGTCCCTTAAGTAAAACCATTTCTTCTGTCACAATATATCTTGAATTAGTAACTAATTTTATCCTATAATTGTAGCTCACCAAAAGGAAGCTGCAGAACTATATGACAAAATATGACAGCACACCACAATGGCAGTATGTCCACTGAGCCTTCAGACTTCCTCCTGAACTGTTTTGTCAGGTCCCCCAGCTGGCAGCTCTGGCTGTCCCTGCCTCTTAGCTTCCTCTTGCTCCTGGCCCTTGGTGCCAACATCACCCTCCTGATCACTATCTGGCTGGAGGCCTCTCTGCACGAGCCCATGTACTACCTGCTCAGCATGCTCTCTTCGCTGGACACAGTGGTCTGTCTCACTGTCATCCCCAAGGTCCTGGCCATCTTTTGGTTTGACCTCAGGCCTATCAGCTTCTTTGCCTGCTTCTTTCAGATGTTCATCATGAACAGTTTCTTTGCCATGGAGTCGTGCACATTCATGGTCATGGCCTATGACCGCTATGTGGCCATCTGCCATCCATTGAGGTACCCCTCCATTATCACTGACCAATTTATAGCCAAGGCAGCCATTTTCATTTTGGCCAGAAGTGTCTTTTCGTCACTGCCCATCCCCATTCTCTCAGGACGTCTGCATTATTGTGGGAGAAATGTCATTGAGAACTGCATCTGTGCCAATATGTCTGTCTCCAGGCTCTCCTGTAGTGATATTACCATCAATCGTCTCTACCAATTTGCTTGTGGATGGACTCTGCTGGGATCTGACTTCCTCCTCATCTTCCTCTCCTACACCTTCATACTGCGGGCTGTGCTGAGACTCAAGGCACAAGGAGCCGTGGCCAAGGCCCTAAGCACGTGTGGCTCCCACTTCATCCTCATCCTCTTCTTCAGCACCATCCTCCTGGTTTTTGTCTTCACGCTTGTGGTAGAAAAGAAAATGTCCTCTGACGTGCCGGTCTTGCTCAATGTCCTCCACCATGTCATCCCTCCAGCCCTCAACCCCATTGTCTATGGGGTGCGAACCCAGGAGATCAAGCAAGGAATCCAGAGGTTACTGAAGAAAGGATGGTAATTAGAACAACTGGATCTCTTCTTTCCTAAAACTGGATGGTATTTGAATGGATTATTCAATCAATTATTGAATCAATGAGTGGACTGAAGTTCATATCGATGAATTTTAATCTCAAACTGTGTAAACTGTTTTTGTGTTCCCTCTAATAAAGCTTCAGTCTCATTTAGAGGTCCTCTTTCTCTCACACTTCAAAAGGAATCTCCTAAAAAAAATTAATAAAAAAGGAATCTCTTTGACCCACTTGTCTCCTTTTCCCACACTTCTTATCCGATTTTGTCCAAAATACTAAGATTCCTTAAGCAAGTTTTAAAGATTCCTTAAGCAAGTTTTAAAGTGAGAGATTTATGTTCCTGAACAGACAACTGTTAATATGTTATACATTTCTTATCTTGAGGATACAACTGTGTCTATTTGGTGGGCTGTGTTGTGTAATTTGTAATGCGTTCTTATTCTTATTTCCACTGAAGGGAGTATATTGGAGACTAAGATAGTAGTAGTCGTGTCAGTTGCACAGTCATGTCTGACTCTTTGCGACCCTATGGACTGTAGCCCACCAGGCTCCTCTGTCCATGGGATTCGCCAGGGAAGAATCTCTTGGAGTGGGTTGCCATTCCCTTCTTTAGAGGAATCTTCCCACCCACAGAATGAAACTGCTTCTCCTGCATTGCAGGCAGATATTTTACTAGCTGAGCCACCAGGGAAGACCAAAGATACTTCAACTCTGAATGCTGGAAAGTTACTAATATTCTGTAATTATCTTTTTCTCTCAACTTTCAATGATATCACACACATTATTCAACTCACTGTCTCTCTGTCTCTCTTTTCTTCTCCTCACTTCTTTCCTCTATCAATGTGCATTAGAAAAGGGCAGATTTTTTTCCCTGAATGCTCATGTGTGTAATAATTATCATAAAGTTTTAGTAGATTTAAGGGACTATTGAATGTATGACCCAAACTGTGCATTGGACGCATATCCTTTGGATCCAGGGTTCCATGGTGAATGATGTGCAAACACATGGGATGCTAATCAGTTAAAGAATTTAAGCAACATAGTATACAATTGAGTAATAATTCTCAAATATACAATAGACTATATGAGCATTATTTCTTGTTAATTTTAGTTTGTAAGTACACTTGGGTTCTGCAGATTCCACTAGCTATTAAAGTACAAAAATAAATAGAACATTAGAATTGCTTTCAGCCTTCCCTGTGGCTCAGTCGGTAAAGAAACTGCCTGCAAAGTAGGAGATGTAGGTTCAATCCCTGGGTCAGGAAGATTGCCTGGAGAAGAAAATGGCAACCCACCTTAGTATTGCCTGGGAAATCCCATGGACAGAGGAGCCTGGCAGGCTACAGTCCTTGGGGTTGCAAGAGTTGGACATAACTGAGCCACTAAACCACTGCCACCACTGTTTTCAGGAGCTCAAAGTTGGTTTAGAAAGTGTGTGTATTAGTCAGTCAGTCACGTCCAACTCTTTACAACTCCATGGACTGAAGGTCACCAGGCTCCTCTGCCCATGGGACTCTCCAGACAAGAATACTGGAGTGGGTTGCTATTCTCTTTTCCAAAAGGATTAGGAAGAATATAAATAATGCGAGGGTAACAGGCAGGAAGACTGGGGTCCCCAAGTGGAGGAAATAGACTGCAAATGTCAGACTTTTTCCCCTCTCTCTTAAGAGGCAGGAGGAAACAAACTACAAAAGTCAGATTCTTTTTCCTTCTCTATACAAAATTAAAAGAAGATTTCTTTTAAAACTCTGTGTTACCATCAGAACATCTGGTTCTGCCTGAACTGAACTTTTCTCAAACCTTGAGTTAACCAATGTGTTTTTCTTATGGAAATGTTTTTCTTAAACTATTTTAATGAACTGTGTATTGTTGATTACTGGAGATTACAAGTGAAATGACATAAAACACATAAGACATACAAGACACACAGGAGACACACACACACTCTGGCCGGAGGAAAAGACTGCACAAACAATTGCGGTTTATTATTATATAGCCCCCTAGGCAGAATTCCAGACTGCACGAATAAGCCTTTTCAGTACAGCACAGGTGCATACACGTTATCATACAGCAAGGGGACTATCATTTCTCTCATTGAATTACTTTGGGTCCTTAGTCAAAATGCAATATTTGTTCATGTATAGGTCTATTTCGGGACCCTCTATTCTTTTCCATTACACCAGTCGATGTATACTTACACAGAAAACACAGTGTATTGATTACTTTATCACATTTTGTGTAATGAAATGAAATAATGTGAGTGCTCCAAAGTTGTTTCTTCTTAAAACTGCCTTTACATCCCTTTCATTTTCATATAAATTTTAGAAGCAGTTTGTCAATTTCCCCAGAAAGGACTGCTGGGATTTTAATTAGGATGACTTTGAATCTACAGATTAATTCAATGAGAACCAATGTTCTAAAAAGCTTCCCTGGTGGATCTGCCTGATAATGAAAAACATGGGTTCTATCCCTGGATTGGGAAGATCCCCTGGAGAAGGAAATGGCAACCCACTCTAGTATTGTTGCCTGGAGAATGCCAGGACACAGGAACCTGGAAGGCTACAGTCCATGGCATTACAAGTGTCAGACATGACTTAGCGGCTAAACTACCACCACCAACGTCCCGATAATATTACCCCTTCAAACATGTGCAAATAACACATATTTACATTTTTTATATTTTATTAGTTTATCTCAGCAATACTTCTCATTTCCATGTGTAGATCTTTCACATATTTTTTAAAAGTATTTCTACATACTTTAGTACTATTTTCAACATTTTCCAGTTCATTTTCCAATGGCTTATTTCTAATATATGAAAATATTGATTTTTATCTATTAATCTTATATTCTGAGGTATTGACAAATTAGCTTGTGCAGCTTTAAAAATTGAATTTGTAAGACTTTCCACATACTTGATATGATTTTCTTTAAATAAAGACAATTTTGCTCCTTCATTCTTCCCAAATTATGTTTTTTTATTCCTTTAATTTATTGCACTGCTTAGAAAATCCAGTGCAATGTTAACTGAAAATGCTGAATGAGAGGGGATATCCTTATCTTTTCTCTTACACTGAGAAAAATATCATTAAGTACAATCTCAGCTTTTCAGCATCAATTTGAAAAAGTTTCCTTCTTTCCTTTTTTCTTAGTATTATTATGAATAATATTGAATTTTGTTAAATATTTTTCTGATTTGATTGAGATAGTTATATAGTTTTCACTCTATATTGTTGATATAAATAACAAGGTCAATTTATATTTTATTATTAAGTCAACCTACAACAGATGAATGGATAAAGAACATGTGGTGTATATATGTCTGTCTGTCTGTGTGCATGTGTGTGTATGTATATATATGTGTGTGTGCATATGTGTGTGTGTATTTGTATATGGCAACAACATTGGATAAACTTGTAGGGCATTATGCTTGGAGAAATAAGTCAGACTGAGCAAGATAAATATTGTGGCTATCAAGTCTATGTGAAATCTCAAAAATAAAACAAGCTAGCAAATACAACAAACAAACTCATATTTATAGATAACAAACTATAAATAGAGTAAAACTTTTATTTTAAAAACTGAGAATTGCTATGTGAATCACCTAAAACCTACAACAACCATGAAAAATTTTTAAATAAGTTTTTAAGCCATAACTAAAAAAAAATTCCTGCTCTATTTTCTCTAGACCCTCAAAGAAATGTGTGAAAGTGTAAGTCACTCAGTCCTGTCCAACTTCTTTGCAATCCCCTGGACTATATAGTCCATGGAATTCACTACTTCAAAATTCTAAAATGGGAAGCCTTTCCCTTCTCCGGGGGATTTTCCCAACCCAGGGGTCAAATCCTGGTCTCCTGCATTGCAGGCAGATTCTTTACCAGCTGAGCCACAAGGGAAACCTTGAAGAAAAGAAATGTGTACAAGGATACAAATAGTAGTAGTATTTGTGTCTGTGTGTGTTCAGGCACTATTTTGTGTCCAGCTCTTTGCAACCCCCTGGACTGTAGCCCACCAGGCTCCTCTATTCATGGAGTTTTCCAGGCAGGAATATCAGAGCTGTTTTCCATATCCTCCTCCTGGGGATCTCCTGAACAAGGGATCGAATCCATATCTCCTATCTGAGCCTCTTACATTGGCAGGCAGATTCTTTTACTACTTGGTAACAATTATTACCAAAGAAGCTGAAGTTGAACCATTCTATGAACACCTACAACACCTTCTAAAACTAACACCAGAAAAATATGTTCTTTCCATTATAGGGGACTAGAATTCAAAAATAGGAAGTTAGGAGATGCCAAGAATAACAGGCAAGTTTGGCCTTCGAGTACAAAATGAAGCAGGGCAAAAGCTAACAGAGTTTTGCCAAGAGAATGCACCAGTCATAGCAAACACCCTCTTTCAACAAAAGAGAAGACTGTATACATGGACATCACCAGATGGTCAATATTGATATCAGATTGTTTATATTCTTTGCAATTGAAGATGGAGAAGTTCTATATAGTCAGCAAAAGCAAAACCAGGAGCTGACTGTAGCACAGACCATGAACTTCTTATTGAAAAATTCAGACTTAAATTGAAGAAAGTAGGAAAAACCATTAGACCATTCAGGTACAATCTGAATCAAATACCTTATGATTATACAGTGCAAGTGACAAATAGATTCAAGTGATTAGATCTGATAGACAGAGTGCCTGAAGAACTATGGGTGGAGGTTCATGACATTGTACAGGAGCCAGTAATCAAGACCATCCCCAAGAAAAAGAAATGCAAAAGGACAAAATGATTGCCTGAGGAGACCTTACAAATAACCAAGAAAAGAAGAGAAGCTAAAGGTAAAGGAGGAAAGGAAAGATATACCCATCTGAATACAGAGTTCCAAAGAATAGCAAGGAGAGATAAGAAAGCCTTTGACAGTGATCAATGCAAAGAAATAGAGGAAAACAATAGAATGGGAAAGACTAGAGATCTCTTCAAGAAAATCAGAGATACCAAGAGAATATTTCATGCATATATGGGCCCAATAAAGGACAGAAATGGTGTGGACCAACAGAAGCAGGAAATATTAGGAAGAGGGGGCAAAAATACACAGAAGAACTATACAAAAAAGATCTTCATGACCCAGATAACCACGATGGTGTGATCGTTCACCTAGAGCCAGACATCCTGGAGTGCAAAGCTTTATGGGCCTTAGGAAGCATTGCTATGAACAAAGCTAGTAGAGATGATGGAATTCCAGCTGACCTATTTCATATCCTAAAAGATGTTGCTGCTAAAGTGGTGCACTCAATATGCCAGCAAATTTGGAAAACTCAGCAGTGGCCATCAGACTGGAAAAAGTCAGTTTTCATTCCAATCCCAAAGAAAGGCAATGCCAAAGAATGCTCAAACTACCAACACAATTGCACCCATTTGACAAGCTAAAAAATAATGCTCAAAATGCTCCAAGCTAGGTTTCAACAGTACATGAACCAAGAACTTCCAGATGTTCAAGCTGAGTTTAGAGAAAGCAGAAAATCAGAGATTAAATTGCCAACATCCATTGGTTCATAGAAAAACCTAGGAAATTCCAGAAAAAGCATCTACTTCTGCTTCATTGACTACATTAAATCCTTTGACTGTATGGATATCAACAAACTGGAAAATTCTTCAAGAAGTAGGATTACCAGACCACCTTACCTATCTCCTGAGAAATCTGCATGCAGGTCAAGAAGCAATAGTTAGAACCAAACACTGAAGAATGGACAGGTTCCAAATTGGGAAAGGAGCACATCGAGGCTGTATATTGTCACCCTGCTTGTTTAACTTATGTGCAGAGTACATCATGCGAAATGTCAGGCTGGATGAAGCACAAGCTGAAATCAAGATTGCTAGAAGAAATATCAATAACCTCAGATACGCAGATGATACCACCCTTATGGCAGAAAGTGAAGAGGAACTAAAGAGCCTCTTGATGGAAGTGAAAGAGGAGACTGAAAAAGCTGGCTTAAAACTCAACATTCACAAAACTAAGATCATGGCATCCGGTCCCATCACTTCATGGCAAACAGATGGGGAAGCACTGGAAACCATGAGAGACTTTATTTGGGGGGACTCCAAAATCACTGCAGATGGTGATTGCAGCCATGAAATTAAAAGATACTTGCTCCTTGAAAGAAAAGCTATGACTAACCTAGACAGCATATTAAAAAGCAGAGACATTACTTTGCTAACAAAGGTCCATCTAGTCAAAGCTATGATTTTTCCAGTAGTCATGTATGGATGTGAGAGTTGGACTATAAAGAAATCTGGGCGCTGAAGAATTGGTGCTTTTGAACTGTGGTGTTGGAGAAGACTCTTGAGAGTCCCTTGGACTGCAAGGAGATCAAATTAGTCCAACCTAAAGGAATTCATTCCTGAATATTCATTGAAAGGACTGATGCTGAAACTGAATCTCCAATACTTTGGCCACCTGATGCGAAGAACTGACTTATTGGAAAAGACTTTGATGCTGGGAAATTGAAAGCAGAAGGAGAAAGGGATAACAGTGGATGAGATGGTTGGATGGCATCACCAACCATGGCATCATCATACGTTTGAGTAAGCTCCAGAAGTTGGTGATAGACAGGGAAGCCTGGCATGTTGCAGTCGAAGGGGTTGCAAAATATCAGACATGACGAAGCAGCTGATTTAAATAATTATTACAGATCACATGGGTGTGAGCCAAAGGGGATAGTGGGCACAATGGAAACTGAGCTCCACTCAAAAATAATGAAGTCAACTCACCCAAAGCAACATATGGCATATTTTTAAGATTTAGTGTGAGGAAAATTAAAACTAACATCATATTTATAGCACAGTGAATTTTATGAAAATTCAATATCCACCTGTCTTCCTTACACAAATATATAGCTAAATAAGCATACTGGAAATTAATTAGTAGCACATATTTTAAATACACTAGAGATTTCACTTTTTGGAAGGCAGGAGAACTAGGAAGAATGTTGCGATATGAAAAAAAAAAGTGAAATAAAAATGAAACAAAAGAAGGACCTGAAAAAAATGGAAGATGCTTGCATAACTGGAAAAGTATGAATAATTCATATGAGGGTAAAAATGAATAAAAAAATGAAGGAGCAAATCATCTTTCCTAGCATATAAATCCCATCTTTAAAAATTTGAAGCAGCAAAAATTACTGCTGCTTTTCTCTCTGAAAAATATTGTTTTCTCAATAATATTTTCTTCACTTCCTCTTGCACTTTTATCTTTATTATGCCTTGATAAAAGTGATGATATATTAACATCAATTCATTCAATAACACAATTTTGGATGTCACTATCTATTAAGCATGTTCAGGAATTCCATGAGAGTTTTTGAATGAGTTTATAGGATCAATAGAAGACCTCAAAAGTGTATATACACAAATGGACATGTAAGGGTGTATGTAAGACGCCCACATTTAGGAGACCGACTAACTGCCAATAGACTCATGGCAGTGTAGGACTGGATTCCCAGAGGTCCTTTCTTTTGCAGAAAAAGAAAATAATTTCTTCTCTCATCTGCCTGCCTTCCTTTCCCAGAATGGCCTTAAGGGCCAAAGGGAGCAGAGATGGAGAAGTTCCCAGAGGGCAGAGTCCCTAAAGCTCCAGAGGTATACCTACCCCAGGTACTTGGGAACTATCCAAGGCTTCAGTATCAGTGGAACCAGAACCCATTTTTAACATCATCTGTGAGTCTGAGTGAAGAAAGATATACCAGCATTAACCAGAAGACAGGAAAGACTTATCTCTTCATCGGGGTCTGTGTTCGTTTCCATTCCTGGGCCAGTGCTGCTGAAGTAGTCTGAAAACCAGTAGTTGATACTGCCTCCTATGTCAGGTGAATAAGTGCAAGTGAAAGCTTTGCTCTGGAACCTAGTTCTCTTCTTTGCCCTTCTTTTCTATGATTTTTTTTTTTTTTGCTTGGTGATGACAGAGACGCAGAGGAGGTGAAGTTTGTCCATAGGAGGCAGAGGGAGGTGGGGAGCTTGAAAGTACATCATCTGGACCCCGCTTATGAAAATTTAAACATTTCAACAAGGAATATAGATACTGGGCACAAAGTATTCATGCAAAAGTACTGGAATCATGGGGTAGGAATTATATTTTTTCTATATAACTTTAAAAGGTGAGAACAAGATCACAATTGGGCATCCAAGGGTGTCAGAAAGTAACTCCTCAGATATTGGTTCAATCTAAATAATATCTAAAAACTACAGCTGCCAAAACCAGAAAATGATGCCCAAAGATCAAAGAAGTATATGACACTGGACATCATCAATAATGTCTGTAACTGCATTTCAAGGAGATGTCTTAAAGGTCTGTCTGAGTTCTGTGGATTTAGGTGAACCCTAGCAACCTTAACATTTAAATTTATAAAATAATATGGTAAATAAGATATGCATTTCTACCTCACTGTGATGACACAGGACACAGCTGTATGCATATATTCAATGGCTTTGGGCCTGACGTTTGTTTCTTTCCCATCCAAACTCTAGTGGTTAAACTGAGGAAAAGACATAACACCACTGAAACAATTTTTCCACTTGAAGACGTAAATTATTAAGATAGTCAACTTGACTCACTTTCTTCAGAGTATGGTTACTATTATATGACATGATATGTGTACAATTCATCCCCAAATTGTCAATATCACTACTAAGGTATTCTGTTATTAGCAAGAGGAATAAAATTGGAAGGTCATTTAATCTCATCTACGTATCAGGTGGAAAGGCCATGCCTGGCATGTCCCAGCTGAACAGGACCCTTTGTCTGGGGAAGCAGAGGACCAAGAGGAGTGGAGAGAGGAGCCTGGGAGGAGACCCCCCCTCCTCCTTCCCCTGAGAGTCAGCCCTGGTCACTAATAGGGAGTCTCTGGTGAGGAGAACTGGGGAGCTGAGGAGGACTGAAACTGCATTCGGAGGTTAGAATTCATAACTGGAAACAAGAACACAACTTGAAACGGTACAGAATCAAAAGTTGGCTTCTATTGATGTGAAAATACTGTCTAGTTCTGGGTTCACAGTTTGATTAAAGCTTCCTTTCCCTTGCTACTCTGCCCCCATCCTGAAGCTATTTCTCATCTATCAGTTCTGTTTTCAGAACTACTAATTGTATCATTGGTGATTTTTGATTACTCTTTTATAGTATTGATGAGGAAATACATTATCATAGAATTGTTTTTTAGGGTCAGAGAGAAACTGGAAGTTGTTTGAATCTAACACACTTGATTAGAATTAGGTAGGAATAGGATTAGCCTAATACTGGGTAGATGGTTTAGATTTTGAGAATCATTTCCCTTATTTGTAATGTGGTGATAATAAAACATATTTCGTAAGAGAGTGAAAGAGAAAATGAGATGAAGTCCTAGATATTGGAGCACCATACCCAGCAAGTGACAAGAGTTCAACAACTAAACAGTATGAGAATTTATGTTATGTTAGCAAGCCTAGTAAGAAATCGAGAGAGAATTTTAAAAACTCCTGGGAAAAAAGTTTGTAAACCCATGTGATAACTCTTTATATGAGACTCTGTTTATGAAGACATATTTGACTACAATGGACTGTATGACTTGAAGGCCACCAGAAAGTCCTAACCTATACATTTTGCCAAGTTACAGACTTCTTTGATTCTCTGTCACAATTCAGGTGGAGGAGAACCTTAGAATTCTTCATCTGCAATGTAAATGAGGATGGGTGCTAAACTGTTTCAGTTTTATCCAATTCTTGGTGACCCCATAGACTGTGGTCCACCATGCTCCTCTGTCTGGAGTGGCTTGCTGTGCCCTCCTCCAGGGTATCTTCCCAACCCAGGGATCAAACCCATGTCACTTGTATCTCCTACATTGGCAGGTGGGTTCTTTATCATTAATGCCATGAGGGTACCACATCACTTTACTCACAGTTCTCTTTCTCCAGCCTATTCCCCATGCCTGTTAGTTAGCACTCCCCTGTGCTATGCTGTGCTTAGTCGCACAGTAGTGTTCAACTCTTTGCAACCCCATGGACTGTAGGCCACCAGGCTCCTCTGTCCATGGGGGTTCTCCAGGCAAGAACACTGTATTAGGTTGCTATGCCCTCCTCCAGAAGATCTTCCCAACCCAGGGATTAAACCCAGGTGTCCTACAGTGCAGGCTGATTCTTTACCATCTGAGCCACCAGGGAAGCCCAAGAATACTGGAGTAAGTAACCTATATCCCTTCTCCAAGCAGCCCTCCCCTACTCTCTCATAATAGTTTATGCAAGACCATGTCATTGCTCATAGCACTCATTAGTATTACTATTGTCCCAGGATGGTTTTAGTTCTCCCTACTTCAGAATACAGATGGTTTCTAACTCAATTTGATGACCCTAGTATCTAACAGCATGCCAAGGAGAAACTTTAAATGATGAGACAACAATGGCAACATTGAGCTAGCCGGGAGGGAAGAAGGAATGTGTACCTGGATTATTGCACTGAAGATGAAAAACAGAAACAGAAAGGAGATGGAAGGATTTTAAGGTAGATCTCATCACCCTTATACTAATGCAATCAGAAGAATCAAGTTTCCTCCTGCTTACTTACATTCTCCTTCTAAAGTTGTTTCTTCCAGAATTTAAGAATCCTACTAATATGAAAACCTAAGAAATAGAGTAAACAAAAAGCAATTTTTACAAAAAACTTTTTAGACAAATGCAAATTCACACACATTAGACATTTGTCATTTAGACAAATGCAAATTCACAAACATTATTTGCAGTGCCTAATTTTTAAAATCTATAATTCAGTTCAGTTCAGTCACTCAGTCATGTCTGACCTGCTGCAACCCCATGAATTGCAGCATGCCAGGCCTCCCTGTCCATCACCAACTCATCCAGCCATCTCATCCTCTGCTGTCCCCTTCTCCTCCTGCCCCCAATCCCTCCCAGCATCAAACTCTTTTCCAGTGAGTCAATTCTTCGCATGAGGTGGCCAAAGTACTGGAGTTTCAGCTTTAGCATCATTCCCTCCAAGGAAATCCCTGGGATGATCTCCTTCAGAATGGACAGGCTGGATCTCCTTGTAATCCAAGGGACTCTCAAGAGTCTTCTCCAACACCATAACTTCAAAAGCAACAATTCTTCAGGGCTCAGCTTTCTTCACAGTCCAACTCTCACATCCATACATGACCACTGGAAAAACCATAGCCTTGACTAGACAGACCTTTGTTGGCAAAGTAATGTCTCTGCTTTTAAATATGCTATCTAGGTTGGTCATAACCTTTCCTCCAAGGAGTAAATGTCTTTTAATTTCATGGCTGCAGTCACCATCTGCAGTGATTTTGGAGCCCCAAAAAATAAAGTCTGACACTGTTTCCACTGTTTCCCCATCTATTTCCCATGAAGTGATGGAACCGGATGCCATGATCTTCATTTTCTGAATGCTGAGCTTTAAGCCAACTTTTTCACTCTCTACTTTCACTTTCATCAAGAGGCTTTTTAGTTCCTCTTCAATTAAAGCATAATAAATACATCTGAAAGATCAAATTATGGTAGCTAGTGGTTACAGTTATTTATCTGAGTCTCTAAGTTGTGCCAAGTTCTGCTGCTTATTAGCATGTATTATTCAAGTTCAGTTGTAGATATTGTAGTCCATGTAATCATTTTTAAATAGTGAAGAAACATAAGTATGAATTTAGAGACTCACCTGTTATAAAGAAGCTTCCTAAGTAATTTTCTCCTCTTAATTTCTATAAAGATTTAACAGCTCTATTAAAAATACTGAGAGCTGTTAAAAATACTGAGAGCTGTTAAAAATACAGAATGAAGTGAGTCAGAAAGAGAAAAACAAATATCATATATTAATACATATATGTGAAACTTGGTGAAACAGTACAGCTGAACCTATTTGCATGGCATGGATAAAGATCTAGTCAGAGAGAACAGATATGTGGATACAAGAGTGCTATGGGTGGATGAATTGGGAGATTGGGATTGACATATATACTCTACCATGTTTAAAATAGATTGCTAGTGGGAACCTGCAGTATAGTACAGGGAGCTCAGCTCAGTGCTCTGTGATGACTTAGGTAAGATGGCAGTAGGCGTGGTGAAGGGGAAGGAGATTCAAGAGGGAGAAGACATATGTGCACATACAGCTGAATCATTTTATTGTACAGAAGAAAATAACAAAATATTATAAAGCAAATATATACTCTGTTAAAATATTATAAATAAACCTTGAACAAATCAAACACTACAAAGAAATCATAGCACCTCAGCCTTCTGAATTGTTTAAAGTAATATGAATATCATACTGTGTACATAAGATATACACAAAAATTCACTTAGTGATGGATAATCTGCCAGGATGCATAAGTCACTTAAGTAAAGCAATTTGTTATGTCTCTACGTATCTTGAATCAGTAGCTAATTTTTATCCCAATTTTACAGATCACTAAAAGGAAGGTGCGGGAACATTTGACAAAATATGACAGCACACCAAAATGGCAGCATCTCCACCGAGTTTTCAGACTTCCTCCTGAACTGTTTTGTCAGGTCCCCCAGCTGGCAGCTCTGGCTGTCCCTGCCCCTCAGTGTTCTCTTCCTCCTGGCCATGGGGGCCAACGCCACCCTCCTGATCACCATCCGGCTGGAGGCCTCTCTGCACGAGCCCATGTACTACCTGCTCAGCCTGCTCTCCCTGCTGGACATGGCGCTCTGTCTCACTGTCATCCCCAAGGTCCTGGCCATCTTTTGGCTTGATCTCAGGCCCATCAGCTTCTTTGCCTGCTTCCTTCAGATGTTCACCATGAATAGTATCTTTGCCATGGAGTCCTGCACATTCATGGTCATGGCCTATGACCGCTATGTGGCCATTTGCCATCCTCTACGATACCTGTCCATCATCACTGACCAATTTGTAGTCAAAGCAGCCATTTTTATTTTGGCCAGAAGCATCTTTTTGACAGTACCCATCCCCATTCTTTCAGGACGTCTTCATTATTGTCGGGAAAATGTCATTGAGAACTGCCTCTGTGCCAATATGTCTGTCTCCAAGCTCTCCTGTGATGATATTATCATCAATCGTCTCTACCAATTTGCTTGTGGATGGACTCTGCTAGGATTTGACCTCATCCTCATCTTCCTCTCCTACACCCTCATTCTAAGGGCTGTTCTGAGACTCAAGTCAGAGGGAGCTGTGGCCAAGGCCCTAAGCACATGTGGCTCCCACTTCATCCTGATCCTCTTCTTTAGCACTGTCCTTCTGGTTTTTGTCTTCACTCTCGTGGTAGAAAAGAAAGTGTCCTCTGATGTGCCAGTCTTGCTCAACATCCTCCACCACGTCATCCCTCCAGCCCTCAACCCCATTGTCTATGGGAGATCAAGCAAGGAATCCAGAGATTACTGAAGAAAGGTTGGTAACTAGGACAAGTAGATCTCTGCATTCCTAAAATAGGATGGCTTTGAGCCAACAGTGGATGAGTGGATTGAAATTTGTATCTATGAATTTTAATCTCAAACTATACAAATTGTCTTTGTTTTTCCTTTTAATAAAGCTTTAATTTCTTTTAGAGTTTCTCTTTCTCTCACTTCTCAAAAGTGAATCTTCATGATCGTTTCTCCCCTTTTCCCACACTTTTTACCCAAATGTGCAAAATAATAAACATCCTTAAGCAGATTCTAAAGGGAGAGATTGATGTTCCAGAATGAAAGTGAAAGTGTTAGTCACTCAGTCATGTCCCACTCTTTGCAGTTGCATGGACTATAGCCTGCCAAGCTCTTCTGTCTGTGGAATTCTCCAGGCAAAAATACTGGAGCGGGTAGCCATTCCCTCCTTCAGGGGATCTACCTGACCCAGGGATTGAACACAGGTTTCTGCATTGCAGGCAGATTCTTTACTGTCTGAGCTACCAGGGAAGTCCTGAAAAAATAACTTTTAATATGCCATGTATTTCATGTTCTGGTGTAAACAATTGTGGATGTTCTGTGGGCTATATTATATAATTTGTAAGGTGTTCTTATTCTTATTTCCACTAAATATAACATATTAGAGACAAAGACATAGGAGCTGAAACTTTAGCCCTGAATAGTGAAAGGTTGCTATTGGTCTCTGTGTGCTTATTCAGTCAGTTCAGTCATGCCCAACTCTTTTCGACTCCACAGACTGTAGCCCACAGGTTTTTCTGACCATGGAATTATCTTGGCAAGGATACTGGAGTAGGTTGCCACTTCCTACTCTAAGGTAAGGTAAGGTTAGGTAAGGCAAGTTGAAGTCGCTCAGTCGTGTCCGACTCTTTGCGACTCCGTGGACTGCAGCCTACCAGGCTCCTCCGTCCATGGAATTCTCCAGGCAAGAATACTGGAGTGGACTGCCATTTCCTTCTCCTACTCTAACTGGTATGTAAATGGGTATTTTTCTCTCCATCTCCAACCATATCACAAGCTTCTTTCTCACTGCCTTACTGTCTCTCCTCTTCTCCAGAAGTGTGCATTGCAAAAGGGCACAGTTTGTTTTTTTCTGAATACTCTTGTGTGTAACAATTATCATAAAGTTTTAGCATACTTTAAGAGACTACTAAATTTTTTCCCCAAAGTGTCTATGCTTTGGACATGTATCTCTTGAATCCAAAAGATATGCAAAGACAGCTATGTGCATGATATGCAAACACAGCTATGTGAATGAGTTAAAGAATTGTTAAGCAATATAATATATGATTCAGTAATAATACTTGCAGATACAACAAATTATATGGAAATTATTTTGTATTAATTTTACAGTTTCTAAGCACATTTGTGTCCTGGGAATTCTGTTAACTATTAAGATACAAAAATAAATCAAACATTATTATTGCTTTTGGGAGTTCAAAGTTGGACTAGGAAGAATGCAAATAATAATTTCAGAAATATATTCTTCTCAAATGAAGAGGCTAAGGAATGGAATTATGTGCTTCTCTGGGCATTTCTTTGGAAGGAATGATGCTAAAGCTGAAACTCCAGTACTTTGGCCACCTCCTGGGAAGAGTTGACTCATTGGAAAAGACTCTGATGCTGGGAGGGATTGGGGGCAGGAGGAGAAAGGGACGACCGAGGATGAGATGGCTGGATGGCATCATGGACTCGATGGACGTGAGTCTGAGTGAACTCCGGGAGTTGGTGATGGACAGGGAGGCCTGGCGTGCTACGATTCATGGGGTCGCAAAGAGTCGGACACGACTGAGTGACTGAAGTGACTGACTGACTGATGGACAGTAAAGTGCTGGGCAACATAGGAAAGCACCAGACAGAGTTAGGTGTGAGTTGTAAGCTTTGCACAACAACACACATACACAAATTAATTTCCTGGGAACAAATGAGTTGCTCTCACTGTGTTTCATGTTACTCTATAACTTGAAAATAGTGAATAATTTGTTTAGAAGATCCTTTCTACACATAAGATTTGTGCCTAAGTGACAATACATAAGTGTGTTATATCATTTTCACCATGGAAGGAAAATCTCACAAAGCTTAGTACTATCCCCAAAATCTGGTTCTTTCAATTACCACTGAAAGCATCAGAATACATCTCTTGACCTACTTAAACTTTCATTCTGCGAACATCTATCAAAATCTTTTTCTTCTTCCTCTCATAATGAAAAAGAAAAAATTACTATTTGATTTCTTTGCTTCTCTTTAGCACTAGGAGCAAATATTTTAAAAACAAGCATGCACTTACATAAGAAGCAATAAGTATAAGCATATATCAGTATTTTATTGGTGAAAATGCATTCTCAAAAGTAGAAAGCAATCTGTCAAGATACTACTTGGTTCATACTATAGATAACCTTTTTCATTATTACTGGAAGATCTCCCACAAAACCCATTCACTCAAAGATTTCAGTATTAAAAAATGTCATGGTTTAAAATTGTATAACTGGATACCAAGGTGAAGGTCTTACAAATATAGATATAATATCATCTAACTTAAATATAAGATTTTACCCATTATTAATGAAACTGTTATGAACACATAAGTCAAGACTTTGGGTGGATATATGTTTTATGTCTCCTTGGTGTTACAAGTAGATTGCAAAGATTGTATAGTAAGGGTGTGATAAAATTTCAAAAATATAGAAAAACAACTTTGCAAACTTGATGGGAAAGAGTTTTAACCAACCATCCAACAGTAGAAACTACTAGGAAAGCTCTAGCTAAGATTGCCTGTATTAAAATTGAAGATTTCTATTTAACAAAAATATTGTATTCAAAATTAGACTGCTGATCAGGAGAGGCTACTAGCAATCTGTTAAGATAGAATTAAGTGTTCTAAAACTTCAGTCCTAAAATATACAAGGAACCATCAAGAAAAAAAAAAATGGGAGGCCTGGCGTGCTACGATTCATGGGGTCACAAAGAGTCGGACACGACTGAGTGACTGAAGTGACTGACTGACTGATGGACAGTAAAGTGCTGGGCAACATAGGAAAGCACCAGACAGAGTTAGGTGTGAGTTGTAAGCTTTGCACAACAACACACATACACAAATTAATTTCCTGGGAACAAATGAGTTGCTCTCACTGTGTTTCATGTTACTCTATAACTTGAAAATAGTGAATAATTTGTTTAGAAGATCCTTTCTACACATAAGATTTGTGCCTAAGTGACAATACGTAAGTGTGTTATATCATTTTCACCATGGAAGGAAAATCTCACAAAGCTTAGTACTATCCCCAAAATCTCGTTCTTTCAATTACCACTGAAAGCATCAGAATACATCTCTTGACCTACTTAAACTTTCATTCTGCGAACATCTATCAAAATCTTTTTCTTCTTCCTCTCACAATGAAAAAGAAAAAATTACTATTTGATTTCTTTGCTTCTCTTTAGCACTAGGAGCAAATATTTTAAAAACAAGCATGCACTTACATAAGAGGCAATAAGTATAAGCATATATCAGTATTTTATTGGTGAAAATGCATTCTCAAAAGTAGAAAGCAATCTGTCAAGATACCACTTGGTTCGTACTGTAGATAACCTTTTTCATTATTACTGGAAGATCTCCCACAAAACCCATTACTCAAAGATTTCAGTATTAAAAAATGTCATGGTTTAAAATTGTATAACTGGATACCAAGGTGAAGGTCTTACAAATATAGATATAATATCATCTAACTTAAATATAAGATTTTACCCATTATTAATGAAACTGTTATGAACACATAAGTCAAGACTTTGGGTGGATATATGTTTTATGTCTCCTTGGTGTTACAAGTAGATTGCAAAGATTGTATAGTAAGGGTGTGATAAAATTTCAAAAATATAGAAAAACAACTTTGCAAACTTGATGGGAAAGAGTTTTAACCAACCATCCAACAGTAGAAACTACTAGGAAAGCTCTAGCTAAGATTGCCTGTATTAAAATTGAAGATTTCTATTTAACAAAAATATTGTATTCAAAATTAGACTGCTGATCAGGAGAGGCTACTAGCAATCTGTTAAGATAGAATTAAGTGTTCTAAAACTTCAGTCCTAAAATATACAAGGAACCATCAAGAAAAAAAAAAAGAACAAGAAAAGGTAAAGAATATATGAGAAGGAACACCAAAATGATTTAAATTTTTGTTTATAAAAGCTTAACAATCCAAAAAGTTAAATTAAAACAGTGAGGACTCTTTTCAACATTTTATCTTTTTTTAATTGGACAACAGCTAACACTGCTGTGGCTATAAGAAATCAAGGAACTCAATCCAATTCTGAAAGTACTGCACAGGCATCATAGAGAAATCTGGTCTCCTAGGTTTATACCATAGGGAAATTTTCACACATACACTTTTAAAAAATGGTAAAGACAACATTCCTTGTCATGTAGTGATAGAAAGGCCCCAATCTAAATGTTGGCTTTGTTAATAAAAAGTATACATACAATAGAATACTACTCAGAGTTAAAAGAAATGATTTGGGTTTGCATATTGTACTTCTCATAGTTTTTTTCTTACATAGTTGAATGAAAAAATAAGGAACAGGATGAAATTTATAATATAATACAATATATAAAAATTAAACATCACCACTGAGAAAAATTCTTTCTTATGGATAACTTATAGATAAATAAACAGTGAAGCTGAATGAGCATGTATTAATTAAATAAGGCTTATGTCTTTTGAAGGGAGCAGAAATTAGGGTAGAGATTGCATGATGAAAGTAAAATAAAATGTTTCATTATTAATATTAAAAAGCAAAAACATTAGCATAAAGCTAAATCAAGGTCATGATATTAGTGTGTCACAATGTGAAGAGATCTTCAACTCTGGGACCCAGAACTCCCAAAGGAAAAAAAATAAATAAATAAAGGAAAACTATTTTCCACAGCAATTATAGATTTAAATCAAATCACCAGAGTTCCTTGGCAGTTCAGTGGTTACAACTCTGCACTTTCGCTGCTATGGCCTGGGTTCAATTCCTGGTTGTGAAACTAATAACCTGTAAGTGTCTAGCATAGCAAAAACCAAAAAAGCTTACAATTAAAAATATTGTATTGCCTCTCTGGATCATCCCCGTGCACCAGCCCCAAGCATCCTGTATCCTGTATCGAACATAGACTGGCGCTTCGTTTCTACATGATAGTATACATGTTTCAATGCCATTCTCCCAAATCATCCCACCCTCTCCCTCAGAGTCCAAAAGTCTGTTCTATACATCTGTGTCTCTTTTGCTGTCTCGCATACAGGATCATCATTATCATCTTTCTAAATTCCATATATATGTGTCAGTATACTGTATTGATGGGGTGGGAGATGGGAGGGGAATTCAGGATTGGGAGCTCGTATACACCCGTGGTGGATTCAAGTCAATGTATGGCAAAACCAATACAGTACTGTAAAGTAAAATAAAGTAAGAATAAACTTTAAAAAAAATAATAAAATAAAATGATGTAAATGGAAACTTAAATATTCAGGATAAAAATAAATAGTTGTGAGTACAAAGTTCACAACTGGAACATCAAAAAAAATATTGTATTGCATTTTGTGATCTTTCATTTCAGGAAAAATGTAATGAGAGTCTTCTCTGGAGAATGCATTTTATTTCTCAATAACTAAGTTTTCATTTGTTTCATTTCACTTTTTTCATTGTAATGTTACAGTTAAGATAATAATAAGAAATTATCTATCCATTCAACAGCATTTATATGTTTGCTTAGTTGCTCAGTTATGTTTAACTCTTTGTGACCCCAAGAACTCCTCTGTCTGTGGGGATTCCCCAGGCAAGAATACTGGAGTGGGTTGCCATGCCCTCCTCCAGGGGATCTTCCCAATCCAGGGATTGAACCCAAGTCTCCCACATTGCAGGCATATTCTTTACTGTCTGAGCCACCAGGGAAGCCCTCAATAACATTTATGGACAATACTTATTCTCTACTGAGAATGAACTTGAAGCCCACAGTGACTTGTGAATATACTTATTGCATCTCTGGAAAGCAATGAGAGCATTCCTATATATAAATGTGTGAATATATGGGTGTAAATATGTGAGTTCTTGATGTTCAGAGAAATAACTCATAGCATGTCTTATATACAACATAGCCAGTAGGTCTGAGCTCCCACAGGCTCTTTTTCTCAGGCTGAGACAGAACCACTATCTTCCTTAACTGTGTTCCTATCTGTCCTGGAGGGCGTTATGAGCTTGCTTGTCTTGATTTCTACCTCCACCTCAAGGGAAACGGAATGGAGAGCTCCCCCAAGGCAGAGTCCCTGAGGCC
Organism: Madoqua kirkii; assembly: GCA_006408675.1. Lineage (NCBI taxonomy): Eukaryota > Metazoa > Chordata > Mammalia > Artiodactyla > Bovidae > Madoqua > Madoqua kirkii. Next base: position 27,686 of record SJYC01061140.1, read on the forward strand.
AGTATGGTTATAACAATCTCAAATTTTTTTGGTTAGAGTTCCAACGTCAGTGGAGCCAGAACCCATGATATTGCAACCTCTGAAAGTGATTCTGGGAAGCAAACCTGGAGGGGGACTGAGAGGCATGGACACCAGATCAGCCAGATGGCAGAGGGGCACTATGTCTTCAGCCCAGATGTGTATTCCTGTCCTTCCCTGAGTCAAGAGTGCTTGAGGGGTTTGAACAGAGGTAGTGAAACTGTGTCCTGTATGACAAGAGGACCTTTCTTAACTGCCTTGGCACATCTGGGGGCTTCATATACTAGGGATGAAAGTAAGCTGGATCTTGTCCATGGAAAATTAACTAATATCTTCGAATAGCTAACAAATAGGACCTAGTAGAACAATTCAGTTGTTTTCAGTCTGAAGTCTGGAAATCTAGAAACCCAACAAGAGAAAATCTGTGCATAAATACTTGATTAATCAGAGCAGAGAAAGATACTCTACATAGTGACAGACCAGAAAACAAGGGTGTGTATGAGAAGGAGTAGAGGGAGAAGAACATATCTCAGTTCAATCCAAAGAATTTCTAGGGACTTCCCTGGTGGTACAGTGGTTAAGACTCCATGATTCTCCTGCGAGGATATAGGTTCGATCCTTAATCGGGGAACTAAGGTGAGGGAACTAAGATCCTGCTGCTTGAGGGTTGAGTGGTGAAAAAGAATTTATAAAAGCTAAAATGCTAATATTAGAAAATCTAGTAACTTCTTTTCTGTCTCTAGACCCAGCCCATAAGTTTAAAAGACAGACTGATGGTAGTATTTCACATTTATCCAGATAATATGGAGTGGGCAATCCTTTTCAGCCCCTCCAAATTTCAAAGTCTGTGCTTCCAGGGTGCTGTGACATAGTTCCATCCTGGACTCTAAACTTGAGTTCGTTTCCTGCATCGGTCTCCAGCTTCAGCTGGCTGCCTCAGCTTGACCCTGATGGAGACAAGAAATGATTAGCTCTGGGCTCTCAATCTTATTCTTGCCATAGGCTATCTCTGATGGCAGAGGAAAAATTGAAGAAGAAAGGGAAAAGGTATATGCATATCTAAGTAATCCAAATACTTTAGTCCTATAGATGAGTAGAAAGATACTCAGTGCTTATTGAATAAAGTATTGGTTGAAGGGAAAAAAGAGAAAGAATGAGAGAAATAAAAGGCAAGAAATCTTTAAAAAGAAAGTATAGAAAATAAAATGGGCAATTCCGCATTTCTGCTCTTAGAAATTCAATTGTAGTGCTAGAAATAATCTTTCCAAAACTATCTAGGAACTCTTAAAATACTGCATTTCTTGTAGGTTTCCTTATGGGTCCGTGTTCCCTGTGGCTGAGATGTTTTCATGTGACTAGATCCTCCAGAAATCAGGCAGGAGTATTTAACGTAGTTTAACTATGATGAGATTTGGGCTTGTGTTAAGAATGAAAATGCTGTGATGTTACTACATGATGGTGTGAGCAAAGGAAGAGCTAAAACACAAAATTCAGTACAAAATGACAAGTCCTGTTTGAAGGAAAGTGTCAGAATTTGATGTGGAAATTTGTGTGTGTTGTGACAAAATTAACTAGTATAAATGCAACTCTTGATTTGTGTACTGTCTCAGAGGCACAGATGAGACCACTTTAAAACCACTTTGAAATTTACCAAGACTGTGTAAGCATTGCTATTCTTAAAAACTGTAAAAGAACTGAGATTTAATGTAAACTCCCAATGGATCTTGAAATTATTTTTGTCCCAGAGAGAGGGACAGCTCCTGGCAGACCCTACAAAAACAGACCTCCTTTGATGTTAAATCAGAACATATAAAAGGAATGAAGAGAAGAGTTGGGAAAGAAGATAAAGTCCAGTATATTTGCTAACCCAGACATTTCCCAAGGCCAATTGGTAGGAATATTGAAGTCTAACAAAAAACAAAGTGAACAGGATTGGAAGTGTGGGATCAAGGACATGCATAGGTGGAAACTAATATGTGTTTTTAACAGTTACATCAAATTAGGTATTTTTGATTGAAAAATCTTTTCAGCTTTGGGTTCATACTTCTATTAAAAATCCATTCCTATCTACTGAGCTCTCATTCCGAAATTACCTACTACTGTATTCAACTTTCAAAAATTGTATTATCCTAAAGGAATAGTTGCTCTCTTTAGAGGACATTGAGGAATCAAATACATTATTATAGCATTATAGGCAGAGAAGGCAATGGCAACCCACTCCAGTACTCTTGCCTGGAAAATCCCATGGACAGAGGAGCCTGGTGGGCTGCAGTCCATGGGGTTGCGGAGAGTCGGACACGACTGAGCAACTTCACTTTCACTTTTCACTTTCATGCACTGGAGAAGGAAATGGCAACCCACTCCAGTGTTCTTGCCTGGAGAATCCCAGGGACAGGGGAGCCTGGTGGGCTGCCATTGATGGAGTCGCACAGAGTCGGACATGACTGAAGTGACTTAGCAGAAGCAGCAGCAGCAGCATTATAAGGCTCATTATAATAGGAATCCCGACTGTCCAACCAATGTTCTTTAACTAATTAAATGTAGTACAGCTAAGAACTGGATTGAAAATCAAGTAGGACTTTGCATCTAGATTGAAAGTTTCCCTGTCTGTGTGGTCTTGGTATTTTCTCAACCTTTCTACCTCTACTTCCCCCTCATTTGTAAAGTTACATAAGACATGCCTCCTGGGTCATTTTAATAATTGAGATGATGCTACTAATATAGAGAGAAGGGTTTGATCTTGGGCTTTCCAGTTTGACTCAGTGGTAGAGAATCCCACCTGCCAATACAAGAGGCTCAGGAGACACAGGTTTGATCCCTGGGTCCAGAGGATCCCCTGGAGGAGGAAATGGCAACCCTCTCCAGTATACTTGCCTGGAGAATCTCATGGACAGAGGAGCATGGCAGACTACAATTCATCGGATCACAAAGAGTCAGACACTTCTGCGCACACACACACACACACACACACACACACACACACACACACATGCAAGCTCCTAATGTATTTTAGCACAATGTCTAGTAAGTATTCAAGTCCACTTGATTCACCACAAACAATATTTGCATTTTGCCAGCTAGCTAAACAGATGTAAAACAATGAAGTGGATATATTGATAAAACAATTTATACCCATGGGATGACACTGGAGCAGAATATCTTTGTAGACAGATAGAGGGGCTATATACAGCATGACTTTAAAGACTCCAGAAATGCTAACATCAGATATTTTTTAGGCATTTCTCACTGTAACAAGCAGCTAATTCTTTGCAGCTTTCTTTGAACTTGCCTTTAAAGTTCAGCAGGAGAGTAGTCCTGGAAACACTTTACTTTCATGTAAGTTTAGTCCTCATCTACTCTCAAAATATTCTGCACATTACTCTGTTATTATCTTATTTTGTCTTATAACCAACAATCCCAAGGGAATTTTCACCTGAGAACAAGGATAATACTTAATCTTTTCTTCCTCTTTATGAAGAGCTTTAAAAAAAAAGCTAAATTAGAAGAAAGGAGTGGCAACACTGAATGGTGTATGGTATGAATGTAGGAGACATTATCTGGTCAATTGGGCAAAGAGATTCAGAGAGGAATCACTACAGACCTCCACATTGCTAAACTTAGACAACCTGATCTGTAACAATCCTCAGTTGCAAGAAAATATCTTATAGCTAACTGTTCATAACTCATTCTACTTTATATTTTCATTGAAAAACTAGAACTATGTTATAAATGAGGAGACACAAAAATTGCATAAGATTGAAATTAATTCATTTTCTGTGTGCAACATGAAAAATCTTCATTTAAAGAAAAATAATCTGCTAGAAACCATAGGTTTGCTCCTGAACTTTTCTCCCATTGTTAGTACAATCAGAGGCTAATTTTGATCCTAACTTTTTAGATCATAAAAGAAAGTCTGTAGAAACAAAATCCACAAGATGACATCTCACAGAAATGGCTCCACTGAGGTTTCAGACTTCCTCCTGAATTGCTTTGTCAAGTCCCTCAACTTCGCTCTGGCTGTCCCTGCCCCTTTCTATGTTATAATGAGGAGACACAAAAATTGCATAAGATTGAAATTAATTCATTTTCTGTGTGCAACATGAAAAATCTTCATTTAAAGAAAAATAATCTGCTAGAAACCATAGGTTTGCTCCTGAACTTTTCTCCCATTGTTAGTACAATCAGAGGCTAATTTTGATCCTAACTTTTTAGATCATAAAAGAAAGTCTGTAGAAACAAAATCCACAAGATGACATCTCACAGAAATGGCTCCACTGAGGTTTCAGACTTCCTCCTGAATTGCTTTGTCAAGTCCCTCAACTTCGCTCTGGCTGTCCCTGCCCCTTAGCCTCCTTTTTCTTCTGGCCATGGGGGCCAATGCCACCCTCCTGATCACCATCCGGCTGGAGGTCTCTCTGCATGAGCCCATGTACTACCTGCTCATCCTCCTCTCGCTGCTGGACATGGTGCTCTGCGTCACCATCATCCCCAAGGTCCTGGCCATATTCTGGTTTGACCTCAGGTCCATTAGCTTTGTTGCCAGTTTTGTTCAGATGTATATCATGAATTGCTTTCTTGCCATGGAGTCCTGCACGTTCACGGTTATGGCCTACAACCGCCATGTGGCCATCTGCCATCCACTGAGATACCATCCATCATCACTGAGTAATTTATAGCCAAGGTGGCCATTTTTATCTTAGCCAGAAATGCACTTCTAACTATGTCTGTTCCCATCCTCTCTGCTCAACTCCATTATGGTGGGAGAAATGTCATTGGTAACTGCATCTGGGTGAATATGTCTGTCTCCAGACTCTCCTGTGATGATGTCACAATCAGTCATCTCCTCCAATTTGCTGGAGGCTGGACTCTGCTGGGATCTGACCTCATCCTCATCTTCCTCTCCTACATCCTCATACTAAGGGCTGTTCTGAGACTCAAGGCAGAAGGAGCTGTTGTAAAGGCCTTAAGCACATGTGGCTCCCACTTTATCCTGATCTTCTTCAGCACCATTCTCCTGGTCTTTATCCTCACCCATGTGGCAAAGAAGAAAGTGTCCCCTAATGTGCAGTGTTCTAAGTTCTAGTTCTAAGAGTCTATGAAACTATGCTCTGCTTTAAGACAGGCATCACTCATCTTATCTGGTCTCTTTTCTTCACTTTTTCCCTTTAAGCTATTGGCATGGACCTTCATACGTACCCTCATGACAGTTGAAAGGAAATGGGAAATTTAAACATCATATCAAGGGTAACTTCCAAATACCACCACGTATGATTTTGTTCAAATCATAAGGTCAAATGATCAGGCCAAAACCCAAGATCATTTGTATATTCACATCATGTATAGTCCCAGCCTACATTCATCTGCTCAGGGAAGCTTAGGACTTTCTCTACTGGGAGGGCTCCATGTATGTTTTCTTCTTGGTCTAAAAGCCAGGAGACCGTAAGAAACAAAGAGCATTTTCCTCTGAAAACCCAAGTCATACTATGTAAATCTTCATCTTTTCTTTAGGACTGACATGCTCCCAAGATTACCAACACAGGAAAATATCAATTTGATTCAGGGAGAGTCCTACTCAATCCAAAATTATGGGTTTCTGCTTTCTGATTCCAAAATAAAAATGCTTAAACTCCACTATCAGTACAGTCCCCAAAGTCTGGACCATTTAGCTTGATGTAAAATATTAGATGAATTTCTGATCAATTTAAGGTATAGTTTTCCATACTTTGTCGATTTCTTGACTCCTCCATCCAGAGATGCAAAGAAATGAACCTTGAATTTTCTCTCTGGTTTCATGACTTTTGAACAACTATTAGTAACTATTTGAAAATGAAAATGTGTTTGTATCAGCCTAAATTGGGCTCCCCAGGTAGCTCAGTGGTAAAAAATTGGCCTACCAATGCAGGATACACAAGAGAAATGAGTTCAATCTCTGTGTTGGGAAGATTCCCTGGAAAAGGAAATGGCAACCCACTATAGCATTTTTTCTTGGAAAATTCCATAGACAAAGGAGCCTGGTCGGCTACAGTCCATAGAGTCGCAAAGAGTTGGACATGACTGAGCAGAACTCCAGTACTTTGGCCACCTCATGCGAAGAGTTGACTCACTGGAAAAGACTCTGATGTTAGGAAGGATTAGGGGCAGGAAGAGAAGGGGACAACCAAGAATGAGATGGCTGGATGGCATCACTGACTCGATGGATGTGAATGTGAGTGAACTCCGGGAGTTGGTGATGGACAGGGAGGCCTGGCGTGCTGCGATTCATGGGGTCACAAAGTTGGACACAACTGAGCAACTGAACTGAACTGAACTGAGCATAACAAACAATAATAAACAATAATTTCAGGTGTTATTAGGTTCAAATTCCATTTTTACAATACACTTTCTATTATATAAAAGAATATGACTAACTAAAGTCTCACTCTTACAAACTTTACTATTTCAGAAAAAGGTCTCAATTCAACATGTTTTTAACTAAATATCAGTGAGAAGGGTTCTCAAAAGAAAAAGGGGATCTACTTCTAAAGCAAATTTAATTAACAGCTATTATGAAATAGATGATGCTTGCAACCTCTAACTGATTTTTTCCAGCATCTTCCCGTTGATGATCTAAAATTTTATGAGATTTTATGACTCACATCAACTTAAAAGAAACACAGACTTTCCAATAAAATTGAAGACTGAAACTTAAATGAAATGGATTCATAGAACTGAAGAATTTACCACAACCTATATCTACCAAAACACAGTTTTAAATTTTTTTTGTTTTATTTAAAGCTCTGCTTTATTTTGCCTATATACAGATTATTTTCATGTGAGAAAGAAATTCTGTATAGCTTAAGAAATGTATGCCCAATTTCTATGTGAAAAACACACCAGAGAGTAAGAATGGCTATATCCCATTCAAAATACATAATATGAATTAAGATTTTTTTTTTCCAATCACTGATGTGAAACTCAGGGAAGTGGATAGGAAAAGTTAGCTAATCAGACAAAGAAAAGTTTACTCTCAAAAAAATGCCCATAATAATAAATAATATTTCTGTCATTTGTTTTTGCTTTACCACAAATAGAAAAGGAAGCCAAGGAATCGGGCTTCTTTGTGCTAAAATAATGAGAGAAGACAGAATATTAGAAAATAGATGAAAAGACTAAAATGGGGGAAATCTTTTGTATTAGCATTATGCATATCAGACATGCCCAAATCCTGCAGTGACAGCCCTGAGGCTGAAGATTAGCTGTAAATAAATCCAGGAAAAAGTTATTCTAATTAGCTTTTATTGGTGAATAATAAGGATTATTAACATTAGGATAAGCAATGGAGAAGGCAATGGCAATCAGTGTTCTTGCCTGGAGAATCCCAGGGACCGGGGAGCCTGTGGGCTTCCGCCTATGGAGTCACACAGAATCGGACATGACTGAAGTGACTTAGCAGCAGCAAGCAATTGTTGTTCATGTTTAAAGGCAGTTCTCATAAAAGAAACATGTATTTTTATCTCATTTAAATCTTGCTTCATCAGATTTTCATAATCTTATATATCAGTATTTGAAATTGGCTGATTTTAATTTTTTATGAATCTAACGTTTGGAAATAACACAAATAGGAAATGAGGTCCTTTGAACCTTAGAATAAATATCCAGGTAATGTTAAAATGAAGGCTATATTGGCAATTTTAACATTACTAATAATTTAAAACTCTTCACCTATAATGATATATGTATCAAATGGATATATTAGAGCATCAGTCCCTAACCTTTCTGGCACCAGGAACTTGCTTTGTGGAAGACAATTTTTCCATGGACTAAGGGATGGGAGATGGTTTCAGAATGATTTAGATACATTATATTTATTTTGCACTTTATTTCTGTTATATTTATATCAGCTCCACCTCAGATCATCAGACATTGGATCCCGGAGGTTGGGGACCCCTGTCTTAGAGGACATGCCAACTGACACTGAAGATTGATCTAAGCATATATTTCAGAATGTTTCCAAGACATGAAAGTGACCATACACACCAAATTTTGAGACCAGTTGTTCCCTTATCTATGTACTCAACACCTGGAATATTGTCAGATATATCAGGATCTAAGATTTGAGGATGAAGAAGACAGTGGCAACCCACTCCAGTACTCTTGCCTGGAAAATCCCATGGATGGAGGAGCCTGGTAGGCTGCAGTCCATGGGGTCGTGAAGTGTCGGACACGACTGAGCGACTTCACTTTCACTTTTCATTTTCATGCACTGGAGAAGGAAATGGCAACCCACTCCGATATTCTTGCCTGGAGAATCCCAGGAACGGGGGAGCCTGGTGGGCTGCTGTCTATGGGGTCGCACAGAGTCGGACACAACTGAAGCAACTTAGCAGCAGCAGCAGCAGGATTTGAGGATAGAGTCATGAGCAAAAGAGACTTAAATCTAAGTATATTTACAGAGAAATTAAATAAATAAATAAATTCATGTAATGGTAAGTGCTATAAAGAAAAAAGGTAATACAATGTGTTAGCAAAATCTTAGAGAAGTATGCTACTTTGGATGTAATTATTAAGGAAATATTCCCCATATAGGTGGTTTTTGAATTGAGATTATGAATGTTGAAAGTTCATCACTTGAACATAAGGAGAATACTGTTCCAGTCAGTTGGAACAATTAGTACAGAGCACTAAGCAAAGAAAAAGCAGAAGTCTAAGAAGTAGTGGAAGTCCTGGGGCGGGATACAGCCGTGGGGAGGATAAGGCAGAGGTGACAGGGAAGACCTGATCGCAAACAGCAGAACTTCTGGTTCCAAACAAACAAAGGAAGATTGGCTATGAGAAGGTGATTATCATTGTAGGCCTGTCAGAATACTGGAGATATTTTCAAAACTAGAGTCATTTGGAGGAATTTGGTAGGGAAATAGAGTTCAATGTTTAAAGCCAAACTTCTGATCGCATATGTAAAAAAAAAAGCTCTGCCACTGATGGAATTCTGCTTTTCCAATTGTTCTTGCTAAAAAAACTTTGGTGTCACCCTTTATTCCTTTCAATCTTTTATAACCTCCTTATGAACTCTCAGTAAATCTTGTGACCCATAGCTTCAATTTTCAATCACCACCTTAGTTCAAATCATTATCATTTCCTACCTGGATTATTGAAATAAACTCCTCATTGGTTTTTCAAGTCCTGGTCATACTCTCACATTCTGTTTGAAGGACTGTTCCATCCTGCTCTGGTAATTACATGTGAAGGCATATGGAATGCAAAGACTGAGTAGTATGTGGAAGGCACTAAATACTTATTTAATGAATGAGTAATTGAGATATCACAATGGCCAGGGGTCGGAATGAAGAAAATAATGGATACCAAAACATATATTCAATGAAGGTTTCAGGAGAGGGTTACTGAGAGTAAATATTGTGATAGCAGTTGAGGAAGGTTTAAATAAAAGATAAGGGTAGCAGCACGGATATTACATGGTGTTCCTTGTGGTCTTCAGTTGAAACCATCACTGACACACTCAAATTTCCATAATCCTTGATCTTTGACTCACATCTCTCAGCGCTGGTACTTGAACAGCTTGATAATCCCTTGCTTGATTTCCTGGGTTCGTACTCCATAAACAATGGGGTTCAGGGCTGGTGGGATGAGATGGTGCAAGACATTGAGAAGAATGGGTACCTCTGGAGACACTTTTTTCCCCGCCTTATTTGTGAAGATGAAGACTAGCAGCAATGTATAGAAGAAAAGTATAAGAATGAGATGGGAACCACAAGTACTCAAGGCTTTGGTGGATGCACCTCCTGACTGCAAATGCACAACAGCACTCAAGATGAAGCAGTAGGATAGCAAGATAAGGACCAGATCAGAACCCAGTAGGCACCAAACACTCACAAATTGGTAGAGCTTATTTAAGTGAATGTCTCCACAGGAGAGCTTTGCTACAGAAATGTTGGCACAGATACAGTTTTCCACTACATTGCTGGCACAGTAATTGAGTCTCGCAGCCAAAATATAAGAATGAGATGGGAACCACAAGTACTCAAGGCTTTGGTGGATGCACCTCCTGACTGCAAATGCATAACAGCACTCAAGATGAAGCAGTAGGATAGCAAGATAAGGACCAGATCAGAACCCAGTAGGCACCAAACACTCACAAATTGGTAGAGCTTATTTAAGTGAATGTCTCCACAGGAGAGCTTTGCTACAGAAATGTTGGCACAGATACAGTTTTCCACTACATTGCTGGCACAGTAATTGAGTCTCGCAGCCAAAACTGGTGTAGGCAGCGTGGCCAGCAAATTGCGGAAGATGATGAAGATGGCTGCATTGATGACAAACTGTTCCGTGATGATGGATGGGTAGCGTAGTGGGTGGCAGATGGCCACGTAGCGATCATAAGCCATGACCAGAAAGGTGGAGGATTCCATGGGAAGGAATGTATTCATGATGAACATCTGCAGGAAGCAGCCCATAAAGCTGATGGGCTTCATGTCGAACCAGAAGATGAGCAGGACCTGCCAGAATTATTATTTTCAAAAGCAGTACCTTCACTCCCACCTTAGGGTACCTAACCCTTGGATAATCCTTTGATGCCTTCAACCACTCATATCCCCAAACCACAGTCTCATAATCCTAATGGGGACAGTGTCTTAATTTCAAATACCTTCTATGTGCATCCCAACTTCCAGAGCCCGATTTATACACTTTTCAACTGTAGATCATACCATTTTGTTTAAAAATTTTTATTTCTAGTCTGTCTTCTTTTGATCTCTATAGTTCTTACCCAAACTTCATATGGACACATCTGCTCATCTAAATGTATCACAAGGACATCAAATCCAATAAGCCCAATACTTATATTTGGATACCCTCCAACCTCTCCTTATACATAAGAAACATCTTCCAACTATGCCTCCTACCTCAGTATGTGACATAAATATACATCTAGTTACATTTTTAAGGTTTTTTTAGTGTTGATAAGTTTTAAAGTCTTTAATGAACAGTAAGTATTGTTACAATATTGCTTCTGTTTTTGTTTTGGTTTCTTGGCCTTGAGGCACATGGGATCTTAGCTCCCCCAACAGGTATCAAACCCACACCATCTGCACTGGGAGGTGAAGTCATAAGCACTGGACTGCCAGGGAGGTCCCTAGTTATGTTTTAGAAAGAAAAGTCTTGAGCCCTTGAATATAAGGGTGGGGTGATTCAGAGTCAAGGAGAATCTCCTTAGAAGTAAAGAGAAAGTCAAAACTTGGAATATCACTGACTCAGACATTGAGAGAGGGCTTCTCAGTTTGAAAAAAAAATGTGAAACTTTAAAAATCATAGGCATTGAGAATGAGAGGAGACATATCTGGAAGCTGTGATAGACTTAGTATGATACTGTTGGCAACTCATTGAAAATTTTACAGGAGTATTTACATCTGCAAAGCAAGGTAGTGTTTCGAGAAAGATGATTGAATACCCAGGAGTAAGTCCAGGGAGGGTCTGACCTTAGGGATGACTGTGAGGCAGAGGATGACATCCAGCATGGAAAGGATGGCAAGCAGGTAGTACATGGGCTCGTGCAGAGATGCTTCCTGCCAGACAGCAAGTAATAACAGAAAGTTGGCCCCAAGGGCCAAAACTAGGAGAGGAGCCAGGACTAGAGACAGCCAGTGCTGGGTATCCTGCATTCCTGGAAAGCAGATTATCAGGAATTCAGTCACCTGGGTCCCTGTGTGGTTGAGAGATAACACCATGGCTGACAGGTAAGCCTGAAACTGATTGAAAGAAAAGAGATATGAATTCAGAGTTCGATTGTTACATTAGTAATCCTCTGACTGATTTATCTGCCTTCATTCTAGGCCATCAAGTTTCTCCATAATTCTATTGACATAAAATCTGTCTAAAATTTAAATTGGAGAAAATCACTCTTTGTTAAAACATTTTCATAACTCTATGAAGCAAGAATAACTCCCTTCACCTGAGTATGCTCCAACTCCACACACATAGACACAGCGCCTTATAGAACATACTTTGTTTTGTCTCACCTCCATGTTTTAGCATGTGTCATATCCTTCTCCTAGAATTAACTCTCTTGCCCTTAAATAAATAGTTTCTGTTTGTCCCATTCTATCTGTGCCATGAGTTATACCTCTTAGAAATTTAAGAAAAAAAATGTTTTTTCTCGTTATTCTTTTCACATATATATATAATTAAATGCTTCTTCCACTTCTTGTTCTCTGTGACCCTTAAACATCCTGAGCATGCTACTATTAAAGCGTTAATAAAACTTTCTCATATTCCTTCACATTTCCTATTTGTCTTCCCAAAACTCCATGTTGCATCTGCCAGCAGTGGAATCTTATCTCTTTATTATAGCACAAGAAAAATACCACATATCTGGCAACACAATAAGCACTCAAATAAGTACTATTCAGATAGGAGACTGATAGATTGTTGAAAGCATCATAACACTTTGCACTCAATTAACTCATTAATACTATCTCCACATCTTGCTCTACCATTAACCACTGGCACTGTTGCTTAACACTCATTAAAAATCTGAACAAAACAAAATGGGTAAATATTTTAGTGCTGAGAGGAAAAAGAGAACAATAAATACAAAAGACGGCTGTGCAGTGTCTTATTTGCATGAGTCTTTGATAAGTAACTGCTTAAAACAAGCAAATTGTTTATCATTTCCAGAAAAAAGAAGAAAAAGAAATGAGGTTCTAAGACAAGGGAAGAACTGAGGAATACTTAAACATGCCCCAGAATAAAAGCTCACAGACGGAGGGGTCAATTCCTTTTGAGTATCTTCTTAACCATCCAGGATCCTGCTGGTAAAGTAGTTGCCAGGTTGGGCTGTGCTCTCTCCTGAAACAATAGATGGATTTTGGAGCACACACACACAAAAATCTCCCTATCAAGGTTTGGAGATGTTTCTTTTTCTTGACCCTGTAGTATGGGCATCGCATCAGGACTCCCTTTTATCTAGACCAGCAGTTCCTCAATACTAGTGTGCATCAGAATCACCTGGAGAGTTTGTTGACGCACAGGTTGCCTGACACACGGAGGATAGCCTGCAGAGTTACCAACTTTGTAGGTCCGTCTGCAGGGAAGCTCTGCTCAGCTTTAGACACCAAACTGATTATTTCTCCCATTATCTTTAGACATTTAAGTACAATTCTGGCCAATCTCTAGTCTCCCGATTTGAAGATTATCTTCCTCCCATGGACTCTCTGAGAATTCTCTAGGTATTTTTTCATGGTTTTTTCTCTCTTCCTGGACCTACAGTTCTTAGCCACCTCTCCTAGTGGTTCATTAAGGTCATTAGGATCAGGGACAATTTTTTTAATTAATTTATTTTAATTGGAGGCTAATTACTTTACAATATTGTGGTGGATTTTGCCATATACTGAGATGTGAATCAGCCATGGGTGTATATGTGTCCCCCATCCTGAACCCCCCTTCCACCTCCCTCCCCATCCCATCCTTCAGGGTTGTACCAGTGCGCCAGATTTGAGTGCCCTGTTTCACGTATCAAACTTGGACTGATGATATATTTCACATATGGCAATATACATGTTTCAATTCTATTCTCTCAAATCATCCCACCTTGCCTTCTCCCACAGAGTCCAAAAGTCTGGTCTTTAAATCTGTGTCTCTTTTGCTGTCTTACATATAGGATCATCATTACCATCTTTCAAAATTCCACATATGTGCGTTAATATAATGAATTGGTGTTTTTCTTTCTGACTTATTTCACTTTGTATACTTGTTTATTTTTGTATTTGTTGCTAGAAAGTGTTCTAGTTTCATTCTTTTACAGGTGGTTGACCAGTTTTCCCAGCACCACTTGTTAATGAGATTGTCTTTTTTCCATTGTATATTCTTGCCTCCTTTATCAAAGATAAGCTGTCCATAGGTACACAGATTTATCTCTGGGAATTCTATTTTGTTCCATTGATCTATATTTCTGTCTTTGTGCCAGTACCATACTGTCTTGATGACTGTGGCTTTGTAGTAGAACCTGAAGTCAGGCAGGTTGATTCCTCCATTTCCATTCTTCTTTCTCAAGATTTCTTTGGCTATTCAAGGTTTTTTGTGTTTCCATACAAGTTGTGAAATTGTTTATTCTAGTTCTGTGAAAAATATTGTTGGTAGCTTGATAGAGATTGCATTGAATCTATGGATAGCTTTGGATAGTATACTCATTTTTATTATCTTGATTCATCCGATCCATGAACATGGTATATTTCTCCATCTATTTGTGTCATCTTTGATTTCTTTCATCAGTGTTTTATAGTTTTCTATATATAGGCATTTTGTTTCTTTGAGTAGATTTATCCCTAAGGACAGAAAATTAGCAAGGAAACACTAATTTTAAATGATACAATGGACCAGGTAGGCCTAATTGATATCTGTCTTTTCTCTTCATGGCAGTTGGCACAAATTCAGACACTTACAATATGCCTCTAATAATTCAAGAAGGACTGCTCTCTAGTCAGACTCTCAGCCCAAACTTCCATGAGCTCAGTTGACCTACACTCTAATGTGCTCATGCTCTTCTGATATCAGTGATCTTCAGGGTCTTCACATACTAACAGCTGCAGCTATAATAACATTCTCTGAAGTAAACAGTAAGTAAATTTGAGGGCCAAACTGCAAGTGTCACTTATGCTTGGCTTTCCAATGTACTGTTCCCAAAAATACTTACAGAGAAAGTCTGTGCCAAATAATAGTAGCAGTTTGACAACCCAGCTGCTTTCAGACAATGTGTGACTCCCCCTACTCTGGCTTTACCCAGATGAAGATGCTGTGTCTATAACAGCCACTGTTATGCAGCTGGAAACATGAAGAGTTGGTTTAAGAATACTGCTCCCTTGGGTTCCTGCCTCCCTGCAGATATACACACACTTTCAGTATAAAAATAGGGAATTTTGCATTTAAACTCAGATGAAATGAGAAATCAGAGACCAGCTTACATTTTCTCTTGAGATGTCTGAGAGTTACATAAACTGAGATATTATTGATGATGGAAAAAAGTATCACTCAGAGACTTGGAAGATGTAGTTAAGAGATCCTTTAAAAAGACAAATGTCATTAGATAAGAAATGACTTCCTCCTATATATTAGCTACATTCTAGAAAAACTATTTTAAATGAGCACTTTATAATTATTTATTTTATTATTGAGTGAAAGTGTTAGTGGCTCAGTCATGTCTAACTCTTGGCAACCCCATGGACTGTGTAACCTGTCAGGCTCCTCTGTCCATGTAATTCTCCAGGCAAGAATACTGGAGTGGGTAGCCATGCCCTCTTCCAGGGAATCTTCCCATTCCAGAGACCTAACCCAGGTCTCATGCATTGAAAGCAGATTGTTTACCATCTGAACCATGAGGGAAACCATTAATTTTTAGTTATTAAATTTTATAAATATCTTTTTAAATTTATTTATGTTTTACTTGAAGGATAATTTCTTTACAGAATTTTGTTTTCTGTCAAACTTCAACATGAATCAGCCATAGGTATACATATATTCCCTCCCTCTTGAACCTAAAAATATCTTTACACAGGAAAAAATATGTCACTTAAGTAAAAACAAATATATGAAAAAATAGAAACTTTCTATTCTCTAGTTTCACAAAATTTCACCCAAAAAAATGAAACAACAATAATAAGGTGAATAATTGTAGGGATGTGTAGTTAATCTGTAAGCACACATAGAAGGACATATTCTGAAAATAATGAGCTGGGAGCAACTGGAATAGTGGTCATATAAGAGAGCACTTGAGAAGTTTTGTACTTGGGTTAGAATTAGTTTGGGGAATTGCAAAACAGAGAAGAGAGAGCAGTTTAAAGCTGTTGTTTTGATGAAAGACAATACTGCCAGGAGCTGCCACAGGAGATCCCACCCATGACAGGGTCATGTGGAAGATAACTGTTAAGCAAGGCTTCAGAGCTTAAGGAGCTCTGAGGCTTTCTCGAGCATCTACCCTCCAACCAGCATCTGTCTGTCTTACTGTTTCATGACTTTCACCAACTCCTCTGATATTAACCGGGGGCTAACCCTGACCACCTTTCTCTGGAGAAAATCAACTTAGGGCTATAGCTAATAAGTCTCCTGGACATGAGAAAATATTTCAAATCAAATCCCCTCTGTTAGCATTCTAGCTTGCTTGGCAGGTATATCCAGACACTTACAGCTGTGCATACAATTATTTACAGCCTCCCAACTGTGAGAAGCATGCAAAACCTAAAACATAGAGCCTTTGAAAGAGTTAAAAGTTATTAGAGTAGTGCTAGTGCTGGTGTGGGATTTCATTATTGGGCCAATGCTTATTGCTAAGTTCCCATATCTCTTATCCACTGTGCACTGGGAATGTGTTAGTTAACATAGTGAGAATGCAAGAAAAACATATGTAGCCTTGAATTTAACCATATCAGACTTTTGAGCTAATTGGTTCTTTCTTGTTACTTGCTACACCTTTGCTCTGTGAAAAATATAACTCTGTTCGGCACTTTTTGAGGCTGACATAGATTAGAAATATAAAGAAAAAAACACTTTGAGGGAAAATAAGTTTTTTGGTTAAGCAGCCTTTATCAAAAGAGGGTCATACAATGTTCACAGGTCTTCAAGGCCAGACGATACTGAACACAACATTATTTGTGGGAAAGCTATGCAGAAAAAATCATGGTTTCGATAGGGGCAAAACTGCTGGAATGTGGGGCTGATTCTGTATGGCCTTGCATCTTTCATTTCCCTCTACGTACAAAAAGGTATATAAGGACTGTTCAAAAATAAAGCTACGGATCTTGCTCATCAAAGCAGCTTGATCTCCTCGTGTCAATCATTTTCCTCCTCTTACTCTCTCTTTCAGGCTAGTTCCCATCTGGAGTACAGAGATCCTCCGTGTCTACTTATCTGCCTGGGTTTCTAAGATCTGACCGGGAAGGCGCCCTGTGCCTTCACTCCCTCGGGAGACCGGGAAGGCACCTGTGGCCTTACATAGATGGTGCAAGTCTCTTGTCTTGAGACTTTATTGATTTTCTGTATAAACCGAGGAACATCAGCCTCTTTTCTTCTCTCCTCTATTTTCTTATCTATAACATTCTTATCTGTCTCTCTTTCTCTCTAAATCAATCGCTAATGCTGTTTCTCCTTCGGGTTTCCCTGGATCCTGCAGGGGCTGGACCCCGCTGCAATACCATGGAAGTAAATTATTTAATAATTTTTTAAAGAATGACTAACTTCATCATGGGCTTCCCAGGTGGCTTGGTGGTAAAAGAACACCCCTGCCAATGCAGGAGACACAGCAAATGTGGGTTTGATCCCTGGGTGGGAAGTATCCCCTGGAGTAGGAAATGGCAACCCACTCCAGTATTCTTGCCTATAAAATTTCATGGGCAGAGAAGCCTTGCAGGCTATAGTCCACAGAGTTGCAATGAGTTGGACATGACTGAGCCACTGAGCACACAGTTTCATCATAGACCAGCTATACTAGAGGATCTCCTCAAATGATTCATAAAATAACATATATTGCTGCTGCTGCTAAGTCACTCAGTCATGTTTGACTCTGTGTGACCCCACAGATGGCAGCCCACTAGGCTCCCCTGTCCCTGGGGTTCTCCCAAGAATACTGGAGTGGGTTGCCATTTCCTTCTCCAATGCACGCATGCATGCTAAGTTATTTCAGTCTTGTCCGACTCTGTGTGTCCCTATGGACAACAGCCCACCAGGCTCCCTTGACAACAAGATTCTCCAGGCAAGAATACTGGAATGCCCAAAAAGGGGTATGGTCACAAAAAGGAGCAAATTAATCCTAGGAATACTGACCAAAATCTGAGTCTCCACTGTTTTTAGGATGATCATGGAAGGAATTGCAAAGAGTAAAATCCACTTATCTTTGTTCAACTAATCCACTAATTTGTAAGTCTGAATTCTACAGGAAGACAAGGTAGCACCAGGATAGGATATAAGAATTGACACAACAAGGCTGAAAGTAGAATGAGAAAGTCAATTTAACTGTATATCTAAGATAAGTAGGTCTAATCACACTAGGACCACAGCCTTGTTTAACTCAATGAAACTAAGCCATGCCCTGTGTAGAATAAATGTAAATTTAATGCAAGCAAAATTGAAGGAGCAAGTAACATTCATTTATACTTCCAGGTCTCTCAAATGCATATATCTTGATTATTCTGCTTCTAAGGATCTTGTTCATCTCAGTCATGATTTATTGGCACTCATTCAAAATTTCAGCCATGAAGTAAAGCTGAAAGTTGATGTAACACTAAATGAAAATTCTTTAAGTATGTAGAGTGTTTCTGTGAATTTATTTAAGAAGAACAGCTTCTAGGTTTAAGGATGACAAAGATAATTTAACTATCTGGCCTTAAGCTAGGATTTAACTTCACTTGTATGGAGGGAAAACCTCTTTTTGTTAGAAGGTAAAATTCCCTTATTAGATAGTTGAAGTGTCGTTCATTTAGACTTGGAGAGTATTTTCTAAGCATTGCTATGAATTCATCATGGAGGAATTCCTCTGTCTGTAGGGCTTCCCAAGTGGTACAGTGGTAAGGAATCCACCTGCCAGTGCCAGAGATACAAGAGACACGGGGGTTTGACTTCTGGGTCAGGAAGCTCCTCTGGAGAAGGAATTGACAACCCACTCTGGTATTCTTCCCTGGGATATCCCATGGTCAGAAAAGTTGGCAGGCTACAGTCCAGGGAGTCCCAAACAGTTCAACACTACTGAGTACACATGTAAATCTAGAATCTTTTAATTGACAAACTTGAACTGAAAGTTCATGAAACTTGTATTTTTTCATGGATTATCTGCACACATGGTGTAGAGTTGTAAGGGTTGCTCTTTTTCCTATGATGATGCTAGTAGTGAATTCTGCAATGATGAGAACAATGTAAATTATAAACAGTGTAAAAAGCACTGGACTGTAAGTCAGATGACTGAATTTAAGACTTATTTGCCCCTGATTTATTCTGTGAACTTAGGAAGATGTATATTCTAAATGGGGCTTCCCTGGTGGCTCAGTGGTAAAGAATCTGCCTGCAACACAGGAGACGCAGGTTTGGTCTCCAGGTTGGGAAGATCCTCCGAAGAAGGAAATTGCAACCCACTCCAGTATTCTTGCCTGGGAAATCTCATGGACAGAGGAACCTGGTAGGCTATAGTCCATGAGGTTGCAAAAAGGTTGGACATGACTTAGTGACTAAATAACAGCAATATTCTAAATGAGTCTTTAATCTGTAAAATGGTGGTAATGTTTACCTCATAGGGGCTATTGAAAGGATTAAATAAGATGTTGGGTGTGTAAGTGCTTTATAAAGTGTGGGATATTATACAAATAATTTTTAGTAGAAGATTAATAATTTTGTTTCACTAATAAATTACAATCCTGGTTCAGTTTGTTTTTGGATAAATAAATCTTGCTTTGTATTTCAGCTATTTGTTTGTAAAGACACTGAACTAATTTTAATGGACTAGTTATTTTCATAGAAAGTCCAGTATCTTAAGTAAAATGTGTTATTTATGTACATGCAAAAACAACAAGTTAATCCTCAGTGAATTTCAGATGACCTTGATGTAAATATGCTAAGAGAAGAATAGCCCATTCTTGTGATTTTAAGTTTAGTGTTTTTTCATATTTGCAATGCATTTCTGTGCTTCCTTTTGGTTTATATTGGGTAATTTAAACAAGCTTTAATTATATATATATATATTTACGTATATATAAGGAAGTATGTGCACGCATGCTCAGTTGCTCAGTCGTGACCAACTCTCGTGACCCCATGGACTGGAGCCCACCAGGCTCCTTTGTCCATAGGATTTCCCAGGCAAGTATGCTAGAGCAGGTTGCCACTTCCCTCTCCACTGTAAGAAAGTATGTTAATACCTGAACTATGTCTTTGGTAAATGTAAATTTACTGTTCCTTTGTAGGATATAAAATGCTACTTTCATTATAATCCTGCCCTCAGAGCCGCGGTGTCCAGTGTCATTGACTTGTTCTTTCTGGAATCACATCCATTGTTCTGGCTAGTCACAAACTTGGCCCAAGCTTATCCACTTATTTGTGCCAGAGTTTGGACTCTGCCTTCATTGTCACAGACACACGTTGGAGTTCAAAGGCAGCAGCGCACTTCAGACAATGTTCCTGAGTAAATTCTGTCTCTAGTGTCTGATTCAGCCAGTTGCCCTTAACAGCTTTCCTGCATGAGGCTGGACTTTGGCCGCCACAAGGCAGCTCAAGATTAGGTGGAAGTGGTTGGGAAACCAGCTGGGAGTGAATTTCCTTTGGTTGTTATTTTTTCAAGGCAAGGATACAATTTATTGGCTAACCAATTGAAGTTACCCCTTGAGGAAAAAAGCAAGTGTCATCAGCAAGATGGGCTCTTCTGTTTCATAATGTTAATGAGTCAATCTATCAGAAGTCTCACACCCTTTCCCCCCAAAAGTCTACAGCAGAGCAGCCTTCCACACGGTTACTAATTTCTCAAATAAAACTTGTGGGGCTACATCGCCTTCATCTTTTTGCCCTGTGAAGTTCCTGAAAGGAAATATCACAGTGTTAAATACAAATGCATAATTTCATACAATAAAAGTGTAATAGCTATTTCCCATAAGGGCAAACTAGGCAGCAGGTTATTTGGATCAAATCCTTTGGCTGAAAACAACTGAATAAATCACCTTACAAGCACTGAGAATTTCCAGGGATTCGGTGGTTGCCTAGTGGTTAGGATTCTGGGTTTTCACTGCCATGACTATGGTTCAGTCCCTTGTTGGGAAACTGAGATCCTGCAAACCACTTGGTGTGGCCAAAAATAAATAAATTTGCATATGAAACTTACCCTAAAAAAGAAACCGCTGAGGAGTTGAAAAGATAATGCAGTCCTAGCTGGCCCCTTCTGAGGGGAAGCATGGGCTTCCCTGGAGGCTCAGATGGTAAAGAATTCGCCTACAATACAGGCGATGTAAGAGATGCAGGTTTGATCCCTGGGTCTGGAAAAATCCCCGGAGAAGGAAATGGCAACCCACTCCAGTGTTTTTGCCTGGAGAATTCTATGGACAGAGGAGCCTGGTGGGTTATAGCCCATGGGATCACAAAAGAGTTGGACATGACTGAGAGACTAACACTTTGACCAAAGAGGCTAGCAGATTATTTGAGTGTCAAAGTTGCTTTTGCCTTGAAGACATTGGAGGGGTGAGGGTGATAGAATTCAAGGCACAGAGCACATTCAATGTAGAGACTTCTACATGATACATTTACCTACAGTAAGCTGGATCCCCAAGGGGCACACACTATCAAGATTAGGATAAATCGGAACTAATTGGTCACATCCTGATCCTCCAACCTAAACAGAGCAAATGAAGGGAAAGGAAGGGGGATAAAATACTCCTGAGAAGATCTGTACCCTAGGAATATATGGCAGATTTGTACCCTAGGAATATATAGCATAGATAATCAAAGAATTTGGCTTGATGTGATCCCCAACTTGTAGAGCCCCCAAAACACAGCCAGAAGAAGGAAAGTACACTTATTACAAGCCTTGGAGAATCTCCACAAACAATCATTTTTGATTTAATAAAGTTTATTTTTCAAAATGTATAGTTGGTGGGACGTGTTCATACATCCTCACCAGCAGTCGAGGCATCTCCACTCTTGGTGTTTTTGGTGTAGGTTAGTTTGAGCCCTGTGCTTTGAAATCAGTTTTAAGAGTCCTTTACTAAGGTGCTCCGGAAGGGCTGCCCTGACCATGGAACTACAAATCTTGTTTCTCAGAGACCACAGCTGCAGTTTTAAGCTTGCAGCTGGGAACATCCTTATAAACATTGTCATACGTTGCTCTGTCAAAAAAATTGAGGTTATTGAGCTTATCCCCAAATTTGCCTTTGGACCGCCTCTTCTTTTTGGCCTTACCAAGTTTGTTCCCTGGGTCTTTGTCTTTCTTCGCTTGCTTTCTGGCATCTTTGTCTTCTTGTCATCCTTGAGTGGCATAGTCAAGCTTAGAGAGTGCTGCTCCACTGCTGCCTTGCTGAGACACTGGGCCCAAAGTCCACAAACAGGTTTTTAAGGGCGATAACTGGTAAAACAGTTGAAGATAATCAGACACATAGGAATTTTTTTTAAAAAGAGAATTGGACAACATAAATTATATTAGCTGGTAACTTTGATAAATATTATGACTAAATCAGACTAATTCATTATGGGGTCCTCTCTCTGAATGCACAAATTGTGTTATGATGTAAATATCATGACCGTTATCTTTACATTCCTCAACATAAGTAACAAATAAATGTTTTTAACAATTAAATATCACAGAAGTAGTTGCATGCTTTTTAGTGGGGTGTTGAATATTAGTTACCAGAATTCCTTTGCTTAATTATATGGAACAATGGTCTGCTTTAGTACAAAATCTGATGTTTCTAAACAGACATCATTGATTAGTATATAAACAGATAGTTCAGTAATAGTCATACAGAATCATTGTCTGAATTGTCTTT
>SJYC01061142.1:0-28196 GCA_006408675.1 Madoqua kirkii
GGGGGGGGGGGGAGCTCCAAAGTCACTGCAGATGGTGACTGCAGCCATGAAATTAAAAGACACTTACTCCTTGGAAAAAAAGTTATGATCAGCCTAGATAGCATATTGAAAAGCAGAGACATTACTTTGCCAACAAAAGTCCATCTAGTCAAGACTATGGTTTTTACAGCGGTCATGTATGGATGTGAGAGTTGGACTGTGAAGAAGGCTGAGCGCCAAAGAATTGATGCTTTTGAAGTGTGGTGTTGGAGAAGACTCTTGAGGGTCACTTGGACTGCACAGAGATCCAACCAGTCCATTCTGAAGGAGATCAGCCCTGAGATTTCTTTGGAAGGAATGATGCTAAAGCTGAAACTCCAGTACTTTGGCCACCTCATGCGAAGAGCTGACTCACTGGAAAAGACTCTGATGCTGGAAGGGATTGGGGGAGAGAGGAAAAGGGGACGACCGAGGATGAGATGGCTGGATGGCATCACCGACTCAATGGACGTGAGTCTGAGTGAACTCTGGGAGTTGGTGATGGACAGGGAGGCCTGGTGTGCTGCAGTCCATGGGGTCACAAAGAGCGACATGATTGAGTGACTGAACTGACTGACTGAAGACAAGCAAGAGAGAATGGGAATGCACATGGTACCTGAAATATGATAAAAAGTCAGGTAGGACGAGATGAAGTCAGATGTTGACAAAGTAAATCTCAAAAGAGAATACTCATTTTCACTTAAAATGTGCCCACACACACACACACACACACACACAAGTCATTGCTATTTTTTTTTATTCATTAAAAAGAAGGAAAGAACTATGAGACATTTATACTCCAGAGAAGTGACATTAGATGAGTAATGAGATCTAGCAGAGCTAAGGGAGACAGCCCTATTCACTCAACTATAAGAACTGAAGTTTTGGAGCCAGCTTCTACATCACCACAGAGATACATCGATGGCACAAAACCAGTTTAACTGTGTCAGGTGGAACTAAGTGGTCTAACAACACACACACACAAGTCATTGCTATTTTTTTTTATTCATTAAAAAGAAGGAAAGAACTATGAGACATTTATACTCCAGAGAAGTGACATTAGATGAGTAATGAGATCTAGCAGAGCTAAGGGAGACAGCCCTATTCACTCAACTATAAGAACTGAAGTTTTGGAGCCAGCTTCTACATCACCACAGAGATACATCGATGGCACAAAACCAGTTTAACTGTGTCAGGTGGAACTAAGTGGTCTAACATATAGCAAACTTTAAGCAATTAAAGAAACTGAGAGCCATTGAAAATGATTACAGTAACATTTATTTCTCTTTTTTCTTGTAACTGACATACAATATTATATTAGTTTTAGGTATACAACACAGTGATTTGTTATTTTTACACATTACAAAATGATCACCATGGTAAGTCTAGGTATCATCTGTCACCATGCAGAGTTATTACAATACTATTGGCTATATTTCCTACACTGTGCATTACATTTATTTTATAGATGAAATTTTTTATTTCTTAATGCCCTTTATCTATCTCACCTGTTCCTACCCTCACACACACACACCACACCACACACAATGCTCATCCCTTCTGACAGTAACCAAAAAATCAGGTGTTGGCAAGGATGTGGAGAAAAGGGGACCCTTGTGCACTGTTGGTGGAAGTGTAAATTTCTGCAACTACAAAGTACAAAAGTTGACAAGTCCCTCTCAAAAAAACTAAAAATAGAACTACCATATGATCCAGAAATTCCACATCTGGATATTTATCCAAAGAAAAGGAAGACACTAATTCAAAAAGATAAATCTCACCTGTTCCTACCCTCACACACACACACACACACACACACACACACACACACACCACACAGTTCTCATCCCTTCTGACAGCAACCAAAAAACCAGGTGTTGGCAAGGATGTGGAGAAAAGGGGACCTTTGTGCACTGTTGGTGGGAGTGTAAATTTCTGGAGCTACAAAGTACAAAAGTTGACAAGTCCCTCTCAAAAAAACTATAAATAGAACTACTATATGATCCAGAAATTCCACATCTGGGTATTTATCCAAAGAAAAGGAAGACACTAATTCAAAAAGAATCATGCACCCTTATGTACATTGCAGCATTATTTACAATAGCCGAGATATGGAAGCAGCCTGAGTGTCCATCTATACATAAATGGATAAAAGAAAATGTGGTTATGTATAAAAAACTATTATGCAGGCATTTTTTAAAAGAATAAAATTTTGCCATTTGAAACAAGATTAGACCTAGAGGACATGCTAAGTGAAAGAAGTCAGACCGAGAAGGGACAAATACTATGTGATTTCACTATTATGTGAAATCTAAGAAGCAAGACCAACAAACAAAACATAATAGAAGCAAACTCATAGAAACAGTTTTTCTTTATTTGAAAAATAGTATCGCTTTAGTTAAGCTCTTGTAACTATGGCTTGATACGTCCCTCTTACATAGATAAGGCCAGGGGAAACATCCAGGTAACTCCAGAATGCAAAAGACTAAGTTTCCAGTAAGTGAAATAGAAAGTAGGAACCAAGTTACAGGTATCTTCATAATCAACTCTAACACTGGAGAAAGCAAAATCCAAACTTATTCCTGCAGTTATGCCTCAGGAAAATCATTGCCTGTTAGCAATTTCTGTTCCCAAGGTTAGGCCTCTCGCATTTTACCTCTTATAACCTCCTGAGCAGTTTCTGGATTCCCTGCTTGATCTCCTTGGTTCTCACACCATAAACAATGGGGTTCAGAGCTGGGGGGATGAGGTGGTGCAGGATGTTGAGCAGGATGGGGACGTCTGGGGGAATCCCCTTCCTGGCCAGGTTAGTGATGACCAGAACCAGCAGGACTGTGCTGAAGAAGAGGATGAGGATGAAGTGGGAACCACAGGTGCTCAGGGCCTTGGCAGCAGCTCCCTCAGCTTTAATACTTAGCACAGCCTTCAAGATAAAAGAGTAGGAGAGAATGATAAGGATGAGGTCAGAGCCCAGTAGGGTCCAGCCTGCCACAAACTGGTAGAGCCGATTGAGGGTGATGTCATCACAGGAGAGTTTGGACACAGAAAGGTTAGTGCAGATGCAGTTCTTGATGACGTTCTCCGCACAGTATCTGAGTCTGGTGGAAAGGACTGGAACAGGGAGAAAGAAGAGGCCATTCCGGGCCACTACAAAAATGGCAGCCCTAGCTACGAATTGATCAGTGATGATGGAGGGGTACCGTAGTGGGTGGCAGATGGCCACATAGCGGTCATAGGCCATGACCATGAATGTGCAGGACTCCATGGCAAGGAAGCAATTCATGATGAACATTTGGAGGAAGCAGGCTGAGAAGCTGATGGACCTGAGGTCAAACCAGAAGATGGCCAGGACCTTGGGGATGACAGTGAGGCAGAGCACCATGTCCAGCAGGGAGAGCAAGCTGAGCAGGTAGTACATGGGTTCATGCAGAGAGGCCTCCAGCCAGATGGTGATCAGGAGGGTGGCGTTGGCCCCCATGGCCAGGAGGAAGAGGACACTGAGGGGCAGGGACAGCCAGTGCTGCCAGCTCTGGTAGTTAGGGAAGCAGATGAGGAGGAACTCGGAGACTGGGGGACTGGAGTCGTTGCTGTGTGATTTCATGTAATGTTTTCTGATCACACTGAAAATTCACAGTCCTTAAAATGTAGGACAGAATATATTACCACAGAAAGTATGCATTCTAGATATGCTCTTAACCTGCCCCAATGAAGTTTTCAAACCATCATCAATCATTGCTAACATTTAACTGAACAAACTTTATGCTGTATTATGCTGAATGTTTATATTCACTAACTCATATCATTCTTTTTAAAGCACTTAAATGTAATTAATATTGTTATTCTAACTTTGCAGATAATGAAAGTGTACAGATAAAGGGGAGCAAGATAGTTTGATCAGAATTAAAGAGTTAGTATGTGACGCCAGGACTGAGAACCAAGGAATCTGACTCTAGAGCTCTTTCACAATATTTAGCCTCAATAAGCACAGTTTAATTAAGGCTTTCTTTCCCTCAGAGTTTAGAAGAGAAAGCTATACACAGGGCTGTGTTCAGCTGACCACATGGAAGTCTTAGAAAAGCCCAGTCATTTTTGTACAGTTGGACAGGGACTGACAGAGATTCTTTATTTTCATAAGAGATTAGAGGTAAATATTCCTTGATCCCACCCAAGGAGAATATGTTCTTCCAACCTCAAAGAGGATTTTATTTCAAAGCATAATGTTTATCATTCTCTTACTGGATTATTTGCTGCTATTTCTCTTTGTGAAATTGGAAGAGTGCTTTCTTTGGCTTGAGTCCTTTAGAAAAGACTGTGAATTTCCTATCCTAGTGACAGAGACAGTCAATATTGAGGGATACCAGGAGGTGGTCAGTATTGAGGCATACCCAAAGTAAAGTAGAAGACTAGTTAGAGAGTGAGTTTTAGGCATATGAACTTCAATAAGAATTCATACACCTGGTTAGCAAAATTATCCGTGATTTCTTGTGACCGGACCCAATGATCCCAGTATTTGGAATCTGTTCCATAAACTCATCTGCTTTGATTCCATTTGTTTCTTTGACTGAGTACTGTCTTATCCCCCTCACTGCTAAACAGAGATCAGGGTGAACCAAGTACTAAGAAGGGTGACAACAATGAATGCAACAGTCAAAGAACAGGAGAGAGCCAGAGAATCGTGGCAGGATGAAGGCGGGAGCCCAGGTGGTATATAGTCAACAGAGTTGAGGTTCTTAATGATGCTTATGAGTACTCTCTGACAAGTCTCCTGTAGGAGGGTGAAGTGTGTGCAAGGAGGTATCAGACTTTTCCTTTCAGATAAGAATTGGAAAAAGGACTTTCACTTTGAATGTCTCAGACTTCCCAAATGCAGATTTTATCAATATAACCCATACACACACACAATTTCTACTCATTGTAAGGCTTTTAAGACAAACCAAGGATTCTGGGATTAAAACAGCAATAGTGAAAATTATGTATCAACTCTATTCCCATTTGTGATTAAGAAAATTACCCTATGTGAATCAGAGAAATAAGAATAGTAAACATATCCACCTTTCCTGAAAAGGCTCTCCTTTCCAGTTACTTCAAGTTCTGAATCCTCAGAGTGGCTTGACCTATTTGAACAAATGAGAAAAGAGTCAGTGCCTTCTCAGTACTTAGTTTTATCGTAAAGCATACAAATGTATAACATGGATTAAGGAAAAACAGTTATCTTCTGAGAGCTTAATTAATAGAGGAAAATTAACCTATCAGTACTTACAATACAGTATAGTTGTGGCTCTAGTAAAGATGATCTTGCAAACAACTGGAAAGAGACAGAAGTACAGATGAATGAAACAATGTGTTATGCTTGAAATGTGGACCTTAGATGGAAATTAATTCAATTCTGGCTTTTATACTATTGTACCACCCAGCTATTTAAACTCTTTGGTACCTAGTTTTCTCATTTATAAAACAGATAAATGATATTTAGCTTCAGTGTTGTTGTGGGGACAAAAAGGATCATTTCCTGAGATTCTGTTAGCCCAGGGATATGACAGGCGAAGAGCATCAGAATAGGAAACAAAAAGGGATAACACTCACCTGGGGAGAGGAGAGGGTCACTCTTATAGGTAATGGCAAGAGAAGAAATGTCTGCCTAGATGGGTGCTCGGTAATAAATAATGATGGGGTTTTCTGGCTGGTAGATCCCAATTTCTTTGAGGAGAGGAGATGGGAGAGAAGAATGTCAGGAGACAAAGTTTATAGGCATGAAGGAGCATATGCAGCCATTCTCAGCCCACCTGGCAGTAGGCATTGTCAGGTACATCCTAAGGAATCAACAGAGAATTTCACACAGGGAAGTGCCATGCCACAGAGAGACAAAGGATACTTGCACACAAGCCTTTTTAGAGAGTCCCAAATAGTTCACAGGGAAAGTGATCAAGATCTGAACACAGGCATGTAGGTGGAGAAGAAAGGATGTATTAGAGGGAAGAGGACTCTTTTTTTTTTTAATTTTATTTTTACTTTATTCTACTTTACAATACTGTATTGGTTTTGCCATACATTGACATGAATCAGCCACAGGTGTACACAAGCTCCCAATCCTGAAACCCCCTCCCACCTCCCACCCCATATCATCTCTCTGGATCATCCTCATGCACCAGCCCCAAGCATCCTGTATCCTGTATCAAACATAGTCTGGTGCTTCATTTCTTACATGATAGTATACATATTTCAATGCCATTCTCCCAAATCATGCAACCCTCGCCCTTTCCCTCAGAGGCCAAAAGTCCATTCTATACGTCTGTGTCTCTTTTGTTGTCTCACATACAGGGTCATCATTACTATCTTTCTAAATTCCATATATATGTGTCAGTATACTGTATTGGTGTTTTTCTTTCTGGCTTACTTCACTCTGATTTATTTTTACTTTATTCTACTTTACAATACTGTATTGGTTTTGCCATACATTGACATGAATCAGCCACAGGTGTACACAAGCTCCCAATCCTGAAACCCCCTCCCACCTCCCACCCCATATCATCTCTCTGGATCATCCTCATGCACCAGCCCCAAGCATCCTGTATCCTGTATCAAACATAGTCTGGTGCTTCATTTCTTACATGATAGTATACATATTTCAATGCCATTCTCCCAAATCATGCAACCCTCGCCCTTTCCCTCAGAGGCCAAAAGTCCATTCTATACGTCTGTGTCTCTTTTGTTGTCTCACATACAGGGTCATCATTACTATCTTTCTAAATTCCATATATATGTGTCAGTATACTGTATTGGTGTTTTTCTTTCTGGCTTACTTCACTCTGCATAATCCACTCCAGTTTCATCTGTCTCATTAGAACTGATTCAAATTTACTCTTTTTAAGGGCTGAGTAATATTCCATTGTGTATATGTACCACAGCTTTCTTATCCATTAATCTGCTGATGGACATCTAGGTTGTTTCCATGTCCTGGCTATTATAAACAGTATAGTACTGGCACAAAGACAGAAATATATATCAATGGAACAAAATAGAAAGCCCAGAGGAGGACTCTTGAATTTGGTGTAAGAAAAGACGAGATGCAGGGAGTCTAGAGTTAAGAACATGACCAAAAGTCTTTTAAGTGACACGGGAAAGAAATGTCTCTTTCAAACCTCCAATAACACTGATATAGTATAGCAATATACTTTCAGCTCCATCTTATAGTCTCTTTTAAATTCTTTAATAGCCAGAACCATTTTTTTTCTCTATATATGTATTCTTCTCATTGAAAGTGAGGCCTCTTATTCTAAGAAGTGAGGACTTGTTGGCCATCTGGGGCATAGATTTGATCGCCAGTACTCCAGTTCCATTAGTTTTTAACCACAGGCTGATGTTTATGAAGGAGCGGCTGCTGTGATTCTTTGTTCCAGGTGCTAACAAAGAAAACATGTTCTATGACCATGATATATTGAATCTGGAAAGGTCAGATGAGTCTTAAATAACCAAAAATATAATAGAATATATCAGTCCATTCTGAAGGAGATCAGCCCTGAGATTTCTTTGGAGGGAATGAGGCTAAAGCTGAAACTCCAGTACTTTGGCCACCTCATGCAAAGAGTTGACTCACTGGAAAAGACTCTGATGCTGGGAGGCATTGGGGACAGGAGGAGAAGGGGGCGACAGAGGATGAGATGGCTGGATGGCATCATTGTCTCGATGGACGTGAGTCTGAGTGAACTCTGGGAATTGGTGATGTACAGGGAGGCCTGGAGTGCTGTTATTCATGGGGTCGCAAAGAGTCGGACACGACTGAGCGACTGTACTGAACTGAACTGATAATAAAATATCCAAGCCCAGAAATGGCTGCCTGGAAAAAGGAATGGTCATCTTGGCTCACAGATGGATTTAGACTAGGTCGGAAAGAAAGGTTCTGACCCAGCCAGGCGCACAGCCTTGTTCTCCCAGCCATGATATGGGTGAAGGGCTTTGAGCCTAGAGTTGTTTGAAGCCCACACCTTGTATGGCCACTTGAAGGAATCCTCACAAAATCAACATCTGCACTAGGCCCTATTGAAAGCATTCCATATCCTTTCTATTCCTGGACTCACTTCCTTCCTCACTGCCTCCTTCCTCACATTTTCCTGGCCCCAGCTTGAGCCTTACCACCTCCAGAAGTCTGCACTGCTGCTGCTTCTGGATGTTGGGGAAAGTACCTGAACTGGCTCTAGAGGCTGAATTTATGGGCTCTGGCTTCTCCGTGCCCATTCCATCCCCATTGCTCACAGGGGTTGGTGCCCTTGTCAGACATCTGTACCCCAAGGCCCTGTGGTCTATTTCCCAATAGAGTATATTAATTCAGCACTGTGAGCAGAGTGAGAGAGAGATCAAAAGCTCTTGGGGAGTCTGAATAAAGAAAAAAAAAAGAAGAAGTGTAAGAAAACTAAGGGATAAGAACCTTCTCAGAAAAAAATTTCTATAGTTGCATCTATGGGGAAAGATGGAATAAATTACCCTCAGCAACCATAAGTCTGTGTAGGGAGGTGACAGAGAAACACCCTCAGTGATCAAAAGAGTAAGGATCTCAGAGGAGCATGGACCACAGGCAACTGTAGGGGCAGGGAAGCACTTGCCATGTGTCCCATCTCATGTGATGGGAGGATCAGTGGTTTGGATCCAAGCAAATACCTGGGAGTGGCCCTCTTTACAGGTGGGTGGACTCATGTCCAAGATTTCACCTTCGGGACTATTCTTTGTCTGAACTGTCACTACGGTTGTAGGAAATGCTACTGTTAACAATACGCATCTTACATAGAGCAACACTTAGAATTGCTTTCTTGGGAAAACAAGAGGGCTTGCCACCAGGACAGCCACCACTCTGAATTGAAAATCAGACCTAAAAACAGCCTCTCCTGTGAAGGTCTTCAAATGCTTCTTAGGACAGGGACACTCAGGCTAAGGTCTTCAAATGCTTCTTAGGATAGGGACACTCAGGCTAAGGTCTTCAAATGCTTCTTAGGATAGGGACACTCAGGCTAAGGTCTTCAAATGCTTCTTAGGATAGGGACACTCAGGCTAAGGTCTTCAAATGCTTCTTAGGATAGGGACACTCAGGCTAAGGTCTTCAAATGCTTCTTAGGATAGGGACACTCAGGCTAAGGTCTTCAAATGCTTCTTAGGATAGGGACACTCAGGCTAAGGTCTTCAAATGCTTCTTAGGATAGGGACACTCAGGCTAAATGTAGGATCTTTGGGACCTTGTACACAGGAATCACAGAGAGAGGAGTCCAGGTGGAGTCTGGTTCTAGGTCTCACACTCTCATACACACAACTGCTAGAGAAGGAGATATCAGGGCAGAAAAAAAAAAGCAGCAGAGAAAAAGAGGAGAGGAAGATAGGGGAAAAAAGGGAAGGGAGAGAAGCAAAGAAGAAGATAGGAGTTTAGTAAGGAAACATAACAAAGCTATTGAATGATGTAGTTAATGTTTCTATGTATACAACTGAATTTACAAAATCACACAGTTAAAAAATTGATTTTGTCCATGTTTGTGAGAAAATGAAACTAAAATATGGCAGGTTTAAATTATCTACCCAATTCATATATCTAACCATAGTCGTCTGCTGCTGCTGCTGCTGCTAAGTCGCTTCAGTCGTGTCCGACTCTGTGCAGCCCCATAGACGGCAGCCCACTAGGCTTCTCTGTCCCTGGGATTCTCCAGGCAAGAACACTGGAGTGGGTTGCCATTTCCTTCTCCAATGCATGAAAGTGAAAAGTGAAAGTGAAGTCGCTCAGTCGTGCCCAACTCTTAGCAACCCCATGGACTTCAGCCTACCAGGCTCCTCCATCCACGGGATTTTCCAGGCAAGAGTATTGGAGTGGGGTGCCATTGCCTTCTCCTAGTCTAGGCAGGATAATAAAGATGACTTCCAAATATTGAAATTCAAATCTCTTTAGAAAAAAATGAGTGTCAGGAGGTTCTTTCTCAAGAGTATATGGGACATTGATCATTCCATCACTCAGTGAAGAACAGGAAGAATGAGGCATGGTGATCACTATATCGTGTTTATTATTTGGTAAAGTATGCAATCCATTTGGCTGAGGAAAAAAGACTGGTGCAAAAGAAAATCAAAGTTTATAATTCTAAGTAAGGCAGAATTTACCCCACAGCAGGAAAAAGAAATGAAAAGTTATAGTCTCAAGAATATCTTCTAGATGATACTTGTCAGCTAGATAACGTAGTGCAGAGTTCCTCAGACTTCTCTCAAGTAATCAACATTCCTAGGGAGTCAGGAAACCTGCACCCACCTCGCCTGTAAAGGAACAAGACACATGGACCCATAAATATCCCTCTTTTGGCTGAGTCTGTAGATAAATCAATGCTTACTTTTACAGGCGTGATCATAGGAAACTCTCAGCCTATTTTTCAAACAGGACACAGTTCTTAATTCTATTAGAAACATCCAAGTAAAAGCAACAAATTCCATGACTTTATTAAGGAAATTCATCAAGGTCTGTCTTCGCTAGATATAAACATCTCTAGTTCCCCTTCCCAATTAGTTCCCAACAACAGTGTCTCCTGACAGACAACAAACTACATGAACTCAAAGACTGAGCAGAAAATCATCATTTGTTTTAATTAAATGTTGAACTCCTGAAGTCACCATGGCAGAGTGGCAAGGAAGGTCTCAGGATAACATTTAGATGGTCCTGAGCTGGGGGCTCGGTCTGGGGAGGGATTCAGATCTCTGCACCACATCCATTGGACTTCTATTCCTGGCATGCAGCTTACCTATGCTCCACCCAGTGCCTTCTCTACCTTCCTACTACAGGTGATGGGGATGACAGAAATCCATGGAAGGGATCTAAGTGTGTCCCTCTGCTTCTCTGTCTTATGTCTAAAATAAAACATGGAGAATTACTTAATAAATCATATGGAAGATGCAAACAAGAGGTAGATCAAGCTGTAGGGTAGACAGTGTCTCCGAGAGACCAGAAGAGCCATAGAAATTTCTGAAGATTCTCCTACCACATCTCACCTTTCTCATGCTAGAGTTGGATTTTTGCTTGGCCATCAATGTATATAAATGATAGTTCAGTTCAGTTCAGTCACTTAGTCATGTCCAACTCTTTGCGATCCCATTGACTGCAGCACACCAAGTTTCCCTGTCCATCACCAACTCCCAAGCTTGCTCAAACTCATGTCCATTGAGTTAGTGATGCCATCCAACCACCTCATCCTCTGTCATTCCCTTCTCCTCCCACCTTCAATCTTTCCCAGCATTTGGGTCTTTTCAAATGAGTCAGTTCTTCACATCAGGAGACCAAAATATTGGAGTTCCAGCTTCAGCATCAGTCCTTCCAATGAATATTCAGGACTGATTTCCTGTAGGATGGACTGATTGGATCTCTTTGCAGTCCAAAGGACTCTCAAGAGTCTTCTCCAACACCACAGTTCGAAAGCATCAATTGTTTGGCACTCATCTTTTTTTTATAGTCCAACTCTCACATCCATACCTGACTACAGGAAAAACCATAGCTTTGACTAGACAGGCCTTTGTTAGCAAAGTAATTCTCTGCTTGTTAATATGCTGTCTAGGTTGGTCATAACTTTTATTCCAAGGTGCAAGCATCCTTCAATTTCATGGCTGCAGTCAACATCTGCAGTGATTTTGGAGCCCAAAAAAATAAAGTCTGTCACTGTTTCCCCATCTATCTGCCAGGAAGTAATGGGACCGGATGCCATGATCTTAGTTTTCTAAATGTTGAGTTTTAAGCCAACTTTTTTACTCTCCTCTTTCACTTTCATCAAGAGGCTCCTTAGTTCTTCACTTTTTGTTTTGGCAGGTGCCAAGTTATCCTGATGCTTTTGAACTGTGATGTTGGAAAAGACTCTTGACAGTCCCTTAGTCTGCAAGGAGCTCAAACCAGTCAATCCTACAGGAAATCAGTCCTGAATAGTCATTGGAAGGACTGATGCTGAAGCTGAAACTCCAATAATTTGGCCACCTGATGTGAAGAATTGATTCATTGGAAAAGACCCAGATGCTGGGAAAAATTGAAGGTGAAGAAGGGAATGACAGAGGATGAGATGGTTGGATGACATCACAAACTCTACAGACATGAGCCTGAGTAAGCTCCAGGAGTTGGTGAAAGACAGGGAAGCGTGACATGCTATGGTCCATGGGGTTGCAAAAAGTCAGACATGACTGAGCAACTGAACTGAACTGAGTAGCAAAGACTCATAGAAACCATCACTGAGAAGAGACTAGATGATGTGGATAGCTGTCCTCTCAAGACTGATACTCTTAGATAGACACAATTATGCAGAAAAGGAGTATCATAGGGGAAAGGGAAATAAAGAAAAGAAAGAAAAATGTTACATTATGCCAAAGAAAATTCTTATGTGTTTTGCGATGCTACTGGCTAAAAACGTCTGGGATGTGTGTTCAGTTGCTAAGTGGTGTCTGACTCTTTGCAGTCCCATGGATTGTAGTCTGCCAGGTTCTTCTATCCATGGGATTTCCCAGGCACTCTTGGGAGTCAGTTGTCAATTCCTTCTCCAGGTGATCTTCCCAACTCAGGGGTCAAACCCACATTTCTGGAATTATGGGTTCCTATTCCTTGCAGGAAACCCCCAGAGATATTTTCCCAACCAGAGCCAATGCTAAGGCTGAATCAGTCCTTGTAGTTCTTACTATGATTACAAGATACTCCTCAGCCACAAACATCAAGAAACTTTGGGAAAACAAGGTTTATTGCTCACACATCCTATAAGTTAAAGAGCATACCTGAGCCACACAAGAAGGTCAGGGGCACAGAAGAGGGAGAAACAGAGAATGGATCTGGGGTTCTGCTTTTATTGGGGTCAAGGGTGAGGTCCCAAGGTTTTCACAGTTTCACTCTTTATTGCTGAATTTAAAACAGAAGAGAGAGAATTAAAGTACAAGAAAAGAAAAGCAAGGACAATCAGCAGATCATATATTTATAGGACCAGAGCTTTCTAAAATTTCACAGGCTGGTATCCTGGTTCTTTACCTAGTCATGTCACTGGCAGGATGTTTATTTGAGATGAACATTTTTGTTTTTTAATTAATTTTTATTAGAGTATACATAGGTGATTGACAATGCTGTGTTAGTTGCTGCTGTGCAGCAAAGTCAATCAGTTATATATATATACACATACATACACAGATCCACTTTTTTTTTAATTGCCTTTCCCATATTGGTCATCAGAGTATTGAGTAGATTTCTCTCTGATATAGTAGATCTTTTAAGTTATGTATTTTACATATGTGGTGTTTAGTCTCTCAGTCATATCTGACTCTTTGCAACCCCATGGACTGTAGCTCGCCAGGCTCCTTGTCCATGGGATTCTTCAGGGAAGAATACTGGAGTGGGTTGCCACACCCTCCTCCAGGGGATCTTCCCAACCCAGGGATTGAACCCAGGTCTCCCACATTGCAGACAGATTCTTTACCATCTGACCACCAGGGAAGCCCATTTTACATATAGTACTGTGTACATGTCAACCCTGATTTCGGATGTGCACAGCAGTGAACGTCAGCTTACAACAAGCAGCAGCAAGCAGTAGTTAGAAGCAAGGTCTTCATTTCCCAGACCAGGAGTCCTAATCACTGAATCACATGGGGCCAGCAGTTAGAGCCAGGATCCCTAGTCCTTGCCTGCCTCATCAAGAACAAATTCAGGAGAGGAGGCAGAAGCTAAAGAGTAAGTAAAAAGTTTATTGAAAAGTACTTGCAGAAAGGGGCACAGGCAAGCTGAGAGAGAGTCACCCCTTTGGGAAGTTTAAATCCTTTATAAGGAGCGAGCTTTCTGGGTCTTTGTCCTCTCTCAGGCCAGTCATCTTGCTTTGTTCCCTTCCCCTGTTAATCTGTTTCAGGACCCTCCTCTGGAGTGCGCATGCACACCTTTACCAAATGGATCTCAAAGTGAAGGCTTCTGGGAAAAGCAAGACTCATTATGGCCTGGAATTATTCTCTGACTTTTGACTCCAGGGAGCCTTTCTGCACATGTATGTGTCTCCCTTGTCCCAAAAGAGGAGGAAGAGGAGATCCCTCAATCCTTTACACAGACAGTTTTTGCCTCTCTTTGTCCTTGCCTTGATTATTCCCTTGACAGGTTTACAGGAGACAAAGACTGACTATTTACCCTGTTTCTGTGTTACTTCCATTTTAGAGAACAAATGGGAGGCTTGCTCATGGTAAATTTATCAACTGGAGCCCACCTATCTGTTGCCCCAGGAAATGCAGAAGGAGGCTGGCTGATTGTAAATGTCCAACTTGGAGCCCCTCTATCTCCTATCTCAATCCCAATCTCCCAATGTATCCCTACCCCCCCTTTCCCCCTTGGTAATCATATGGTTGTTCTCCATAAAGGCTGTACCAATTCATATTCCTGCCAACAGTATAGGAGTGTTTCCTTTTCTCCACTCCCTCTCCAGCACTGATTGTTTGTAAATTTTTGATAATAACCATTCTAACCACTCTGAGATAATATCTTATTTTTGTTTTATTTGAAGGAGATGAATATTTTTAAAGCATATGCCTCAGCAATCAAAAGCCTAATGTCAGGCACTTACATTATAATCAAAAAAGCCACCTGTCAGGTGCTTACACTGCAGTGTGATTCTAGCATCTGGAATTGACCTAGTACTAACATATCAGACGGCTTCCCTGGGTAGCTCAGCTGGTAAAGAACCCGCCTGCGATGCAGGAGACCCCGGTTCAATTCCTGGGTTGGGAACTTCCCCCATAGAAGTCATTGGCTACCCACTCCGGTATTCTTGGGCTTCCCTGGTGGCTCAGTGGGTAAAGAACTTGCCCGCAGTGCAGGAGACCTGAGTTCCATCCTTGGGTTGGGAAGATCCCCTGGAGGAGGATGTGGCAACCCACTTCAGTATTCTTGCCTGGGAAATCCCCATGGACAGAGGAACCTAGCAGGCTACAGTTCATGGGGTCACAAAGAGTCAGACACAGCTTAGCAACCCAGCATATACATTTCCCAATATAGCCTTCCCAAGTGACTCAGTGGTAAAGAACTGCCTGCAGTGCAGGAGACGCTGGCTTGATCCCTGGGTCGGGAAGATCTCCTGGAGAAGGAATTGGCTACCCACTCTCATATTTTTGCCTGGGACAGAGGAGCCTGGTGGGCCACAGTCCATGGGGTCGTAAAAGAGTCAGACAAGACTTAGTGACTAAAACAAACAACATTTAGAAAACAATTGCCATAAATGAGCTTGGCTTTTAGAGAAAGCTTTTGGTAAACAATTAAAATAGCTGTTGACCCTAATATTTTATGAGCAGAGAACAGGCTACAAATACAGTACCTCCAAAAGAAGCCACGTGCTCCAATGCCTGCTTCATTTAATGTCACTGGGGACAACCTCTCCAAAAAAAACAAGGGGACATAGAAAACAATGATCAGGAGATACTCTCCCAAAGAACATAACCGGTATCTAGTTAGGGATCTTCCCCAACTGTCAGGAGATTAAGATATGATGCCTGCCCCCAAAGCATTCCAGTATTACCATTGACAAGTTCCTGTGAAATGTATCCCATGCTTCACTTTCAGCTTAGACTCTTCATGGCTAGTACCCAGTTTCTGCTTCACCATTAAATATGTGATGAAAGAAGGAAGATGGTCCAAGAGGAGCCACATCAGGACTGATGAAGATGACCACACATTCCGGTGATCTTGGACTCTGTGCTGCATTCAGTGACTACATGAGAGTTTGGGTAGCCTCACTTGGAAAGAGTCAAGTATGTGTTACATGTGAGAGTCTCTCATATCATTTCTCTTAAGAAATAAATAGTCACCTGGTCTCTCCTCTAGGCAGCTAGATTTATGTGAGGATTCTGGCCAACACAATGGTAAAGAAAATGATGTAAATCTCTCCCAGACTGGCCCCTAAAATATCCCACAAGATTCTGCACACTGTCTCCCTTCATTGTGTGACACGCTCATGCTCACTCATTCAGTCGTGTCCAACACTCGGTGACCACGTGGACTGTAGCCCACCAGGCTCCTCTGTCCATGGGGATTCTCCAGGCAAGAATACTGGAGTGGGTTGCCATTTCCTTCTCCAGGGGATCTTCCCGACCCAGGGATCTAACCCACAGCTCCTGTGTCTCCTGCACTGGCAGGTGGATTCTTTATCACTGAGCTACCTGGTAAGCCTCACTGTGTGAAAGTCAGATGCAGAAGGATCTGTGAAAGTTTCTAAGGGCTTACAATGCAGAATACCAGATACGGCAGAAGCGCGGGTCTGTCAGAGCTACCTTTTGCACCTAATATCCCTTTCCTTTGTTGTTGCTCAGTCGCTAAGTCACGTCCAACTCTTTGTGACCCTATGAACTGCAGCACGCCAGGCTTCCTTGTCCTACAGTATCTCCCAGAGCTTCTCTAACTCATGTCCATTGAGTCAGTGATATCATGCAACCATCTCTTCCTTTGTTGCCCCTTCTCTTCCTGCCCTCAATCTTGCCCAGCATCAGAGTCTTTTCCAATGAGCTGACTCATCACATCAGGTGGCCAAATTATGGCAGCTTCAGCTCCAGCATCGGTCCCTCTAATAAATATTCATGGTTGATTTCTTTTAGGATTGACTGGCTTGATCTCCCTGCTGTCCAAGGGACTCTCAAAAGCCTTCTCCAGCACCACAATTTGAAAGCATCAGTTCTTCAGTGCTCAGCTTTCTTTATGGTCCAGGTCTCACATCCATACGTAGCTACTGGAAAAACCATAGCTTTGACTCTGCGGACCTTTATCAGCAAAGTGATGTCTCCGCTTTTTAGTACACTGTCTCAGTTCTTCATACTTTTTCTTCCAAGAAGCAAGCGGCCTTTAATTTCCCCTCGTAGTTCTGTTTTTCATATCAAAAAGAAGGCTGCCAAGCTACTGAACTGCCAGACTCAGTAACTGGGTTTCTGACGCCTGCCTATGACTATTTTTGAAACAATGCAAGAAGGAGACACAGTCCTAACACCTTTGTTCCTCATCACGGACTCTTGACTGCGAGCCCTCATCTTATATAAGCCCCTAGACTTCTCATGGAGAGGGGGCACAGTTCTTGAGGCATGAGCCTACCCTGTTCCCCTCTTGGCAGACTAAGAATTAAAGCCACCTTTCTGTTTCCTCCAAACTCAGTCTCCATATTTTTTATTTGACTTCAGTGGGCAGAGACACCCAAGATATAAGCCAGTAACATGAATATCTGATTCATGTGATTGATTTGATATTGTTCTTAAATGTCACTGAAATAAAGGAAACCAGATTGTAAATCATTTTTAATATAAATTTACTTATTTTAATTGGAGGTTAATTACTTTACAATATTGTATTGGTTTTGCCATACATCCACATGAATCTGCCACAGGTATACACGTATTCCCCATCCTGAACCCCCCTCCCTCCTCCCTCCCTGTACCATCTCTCTGGGTCGTCCCAGTGCACCAGCCCCAAGCATACAGTATCACGCATCGAACCTGGACTGGAAATTCATTTCATATATTACATTATACATGTTTCAATGTCATTCTCCCAAATCATCCCACCCTCTCCCTCTCCCACAGAGTCCAAAAGCCTGTTCTATACATCTGTGTCTCTTTTGCTGTCTCGCATGCAGGGTTATCATTACCATCTTTCTAAATTCCATATATATGCGTTAGTATATACTGTATTGGTGTTTTTCTTTCTGACTTACTTCACTCTGTATAATAGGCTCCAGTTTCATCCACCTCATTAGAACTAAGACCATTTTATTTTTTAATCTTTCAACACACACCCCCCACATGCACACAGGCTTCTGAGCAGGAAGTACAGTATTTTTGTCTCAAATCTACCCTAACCCTCCCGCTGAGTGTTGGAGATCCCAGCAATTTTTTAGAGTTGTCAATTTCCTTTTAAGAAGGAGAAGAGGTTGAGAACCAGCACTCCAATATTGCTATTCCTACTTATAGCCACAGGGGGGCACCATTGACATGTCAACAACGAAGCATTTCTTGACTCCTGCAGTAATGCTGTCCTGTTTAGACTCCTGGCTGCACAGCTTTGATGTCCTGCAGTCCGCCTTTGAGGTCACACCTTTCATGGTTAACACCCGCATGCTCAG
The DNA here is from genome assembly GCA_006408675.1 of Madoqua kirkii. Taxonomy (NCBI): domain Eukaryota; kingdom Metazoa; phylum Chordata; class Mammalia; order Artiodactyla; family Bovidae; genus Madoqua; species Madoqua kirkii. The sequence goes on from SJYC01061142.1 coordinate 18,114, forward strand.
AGTACACCCTGAAGCACACTACAGCATCAAATGGCTATGTGCTAAGAGGCTCCCAAACTCCACTTTATGAACTGTGGAAATGTAGTGTTGCTCCCTCACCAGTGTGTAGGTCTTTGTTTTGAACACGGATCACCAGCATAGACTCTCTTTCCTCCAGACAGTTTAATTCCAGGAAGCTTGTTGCTTTCTCTTGCCGCTGAATCTTGATTTAAGTCTGCTCTGTTCCTAGAGAGCAGTGTTCAGTGGTTTCAGATCTTTCTCAAAAGACTCTGTTCCTCATGTAAGTGTAACAAACCTGAGTGGCCTTGACAGATCAATTTTCTCCCCCTCCTCTTGTTCTTAGTACACCCCCTTCTAGTACAACTGGACCACAGTTAGCAAAGTGACTCTTCACAGAACTTTTCATTTAAACTGAAAAAAAATCTATATCCCTCCATTTTATTTATTTTTTCTCTCAGTTTTATTGAGATATAATTGACATATAGCACTGTATAAGTTGAAGGCACACAGAAATGACTTGACTTACATATACTGTGAAATGATTACTACAAAATTTTAGCATCCAACATCTCATATAGATAGCCAAAAAAATAAAAAACAATTTTCCCTTGTGATGAGAGAACTTTTAGGTTCATTTTCTAAGCAGCTTCCAAATACAACACAGAGCAGTATTAACTATAGTCATCACGCTGTACATTGCACCTCCAATACTTATTTATAACTGGAAGTTTGGACATGTATACCTCACCAATTTAAAACTCCTTTAGTTTACGTCACTTCATTTTATCCACTCAAGACAGCGCTCAAAGGTTTCTACTAAGTACCTTTGCTATGCTGTGATACTTTACAGCTGAGTTGTATCTGCCCTTCAAGACCAGGCTCTTTGAGTTACCCTGTTCCTCCATTCTCTTTATCTACATGGAGATTCACCCCAAAGCCTGTCTTGGTACCACTGTGTCTCATTCCTTGAACCACTTGCACTGGGCTTGACAATTCTAAGAAACTGTGGTCTTCTTAACCTTAATCATCTACAAAAGACTCTTATGAAAATTAAATATTATCATGCCTAAAAACTGGAATATTGCAAGCATTCAAAATATTTGAGTTTTAACTTCATTAGTATTACTATAATTATTATCAGTATATCTGGACATTGTAATTATTAGTATCATATTAGTGAAGAGGTGTTGAAGTTGGCCCTTCTGTCTTCTGAGAAACAGTAGGAGATGATGGTGGAAAAAATTATTTCGGTAACCATGAAAGGGAGAGAAGTCCTATCAAAGAATTCCTTATTTAAAAAATGACAAATACTGAATCACATGTGGCTCTTGCTTGAGAAAATGAGAGCCAGGTCTGGGGGTATTAAGAGCACTATCTTGCAGAGAAACGGATGTCAGTTTTCCTTTCAGATTGTTATTGAATGTGGCTTTGGAAGAATCTGCCCCTGGAGCCCATGTCAGCATTAACTTGCAATTACTTTTATGTCCATAGGGTGGCGCAGTGGATCTCCGTTCCTGCTACCAGCTTAATATCAAATTCTTTCATAACTGAAAGCTTCCCCTACAGCATTACTTCCACCTCTTCACCTGTCTGCCTTGTAGGACTTGACTCTCTCTCCAGCCCACTGGGTGGTATCTTATACTGCAGGGACTGTATAACTGTCCTGCATGTGCTCCTAAGTTTTCAGACTCAAACATTTGGAGCTGTGCCAGTAATTACCTCTTGTCACTCAGGGCTACATCCTCCCATCCAAACATCTTGTGATACTGGGGCTTAGACTCTAGGACTCTGGGTCAGCTGGATCCCTCTCAGTGTTTACCCACAGAGAGCAACAGAGAAAGACTGGAAGGAGGAGGCAGTGGGGGTGGGGGCGGGGGGTGAGGTGGGATACTTGCTCCTTGCCCTTTCATCAGTATCCCTCAGCAATGACTCTTCATTCTGGCAGTGAAATTGGTTTCAGCTTCCAGGATTGGTTGGTTGGTTGTTTTTGATTTTGTTTGGGTTAGAGTTTCAGAATTCCCAGAATCAAGTCAGCCTCTCTGAACTCCCTCAGAGATGCCAGCAGCAGCATAGAGTCCTTGCTCAGAGGTCTCTGTCCCAGCTCTAAGGGCACCTCCGCAAAGCACTTGTGACTCGAGTACCAGTCAGAGGCAGCTCCCCTCCTCAGAGCTGTGAAGCCAGTTCAAGGCGCCTCCGCCAGCCTGCTGGCTCCTAATGCCCAGCGCTTCCCAAGTATCAGCTTCTTCCCTCAGGTACTATCCCTGTGTTACTTCAGCATCCTCTCCCTCTTTTTTTCCTTTTTTCTTTTTAATTTTCATGTGTCCAATACTTATTTAATCAAGTGCTTACTTTAAATTCTCTAAAAGTAATCTGTGAGATTCATTTTCTCCTGAATGGACCCACTTTTATCCACAAACGTGACACTTCGCTCTGTCTTTTCACCTTCAACTAGAGCTCTTGAGATGAATCAGCAAATAAGACCTGCCTTTCAGTTCACTGCACGTGCCGCTTAAACCCATGGGGATGTGGCCAACTCACTGTCCTGGTTCCCCAATTTCTTACTCCATTGGTATCACCTCTCCCCACCTCGAACTGTTACCTCATTCTCTAGACTCCCTGAGGGCAGTGAGGCTGTTGAGGACATAGTAAGAGGTTAGCATTAATTTATTGCTATTACGAGTGCTCTTTTCCTGTGGTCCTGCAGGTTCTTTGTCACAGGACTCTGTCTTCTCTGAGAACTCATCCCTCTCGAAATAGGAGATACAGGCAGGAAATACCCATGGACATCCAGAAGGACAAAACACAGGCAAAGAAAAGTAGGGTGGGGCATTTCTGTAGAAAGACACCGGCTCTAGAGCCTGGATTTTAATCTCTACTCTGTCATATATCTGCTATATATATATATATATATATATACACACATATACACATACATATATATCTATGATCTCCAGTAGTTTTTTCTCTTAAAATCAAATTTTTTTCTACTATGTAAAATGGAAGTAGTAGTAGCTACATGAATGTTGTGAAGATTAAATTGCTTCACTATAACTGCCCAGGACCAAAGCAGTTGCCCAAGAAAAATGAGTTTCTTCCTCTTGCCTACCCTCTCCTGAACCAGGCAAGAACAAAGGAAGAAACCAGGGTCAGGCTTTTCTCTAGCTCATGTCTGGGAAAAATCACTGAGAAGGAAGTGCAGATAGAATTCTAAATCTGTTGTACAAATTCACATCCCTCTCTGCAGCAGTTTCTGAATTCCTTGTTTTACCTCGTTAGTCCAAACCCCACATACAATAGGGCTTAAGGCAGAGGGTATGAGGTGATGAAGGATATTGAGCAGGATCAGGATGTCCATGGGGACTCTCTTTCTGGCCACATTTGTCAACACCTCAACCAGAAGGATGGTGCTGAAAAACAGAATAAGGATGAAGTGAGGGCCACACGTGCTCAGAGCTTTGACTGCAGCTCCCTAAGCCTTGAACTTGAACACAGCTCTTAAGATGAAGATGTAGAAGATGAAAATGAGGATGAAATCTGAGCCTAGTAAGGTCCAATCAGCCACAAACTGGTAGATTGTGTTCAGGGTGAAATTGTCACAGGAAATCCTGGACACAGACAGGTTGGCACAAATGCAGTTCTCAATGACATTTTCCCCACAATAACGAAGCCTGGCAGCAAGAATGGGAATGGGTAGAGTGAGAAGGGCATTTTGTATGACAGTGAAGGTACTAGCTTGGCCACAACATGGTTAGTGAAGATGGACGGGTACCATAGTGGGTGGCAGATGGCCACATAGCAGTCATAGGCCATGACCATGAATGTGCAGGACTCCATGGCAAGGAAGCTGTTCATGATGAACATCTGGAGGAGCAGGCTGAGAAAAGCCACAACATGGTTAGTGAAGATGGACGGGTACCATAGTGGGTGGCAGATGGCCACATAGCAGTCATAGGCCATGACCATGAATGTGCAGGACTCCATGGCAAGGAAGCTGTTCATGATGAACATCTGGAGGAAGCAGGCTGAGAAACTGATGGACCTGAGGTCAAACCAGAAGATGGCCAGGACCTTGGGGATGACAGTGAGGCAGAGCGCCATGTCCAGCAGGGAGAGCAGGCTGAGCAGGTAGTACATGGGCTCGTGCAGAGAGGCCTCCAGCCGGATGGTGATCAGGAGGGTGGCATTGGCCCCCATGGCCAGGAGGAAGAGGAGACTGAGGGGCAGGGACAGCCAGAGCTGCCAGCTCTGGTAGTTAGGGAAGCAGATGAAGCAGAATTCAGAGACTGAAGGAGTGGAGTAGTTGCTGAGTGAGGTCATCTAGTGAATCCTGAGCTGAGAAGTCTTGTCTTGACTATTTGCTTGGTCAGATACAAAAGATAATTTTGTTTAATTGATTTCAAAAGTATAGCTCTCGCTCTGTAGGTTGCTAATGATATACAGAAGAAAGAAAATTCCAGGCAATATCCTAAAGATAGAGTGGTGGGACTTGACAATTAATGCTGCTGCTGCTGCTGCTGCTGCTAAGTTGCTTCAGTCGTGTCCAACTCTGTGCGATCCTATAGACGGCAGCCCACCAGGCTCCTCCGTCTCTGGGATTCTCCAGGCAAGAATACTGGAGTGGGTTGCCATTTCTTTCTCCAGACAATTATTGCTACAGTCTATGAAAGAGAAAAAAAGGATCAGTGTAAACACTAAGATTTGAAAAGAGAATAACGATAGGTAGTAACCTCACAACATTAAAAATGTGCAACAAATTAAGTCAATGTAGTACCTGTTTAAGAAAAGCAAAATGATAATAGTATAAAGGAGAATTGCTTTCTCCATGAAAATTTTAAGGAGCATAAGATCAACTTGTCAGCTAAGCAAAAGTCTAATAATATGAGAATATGAATGGTCATTAAATTTTATTGAAAGGGTGTCATTAGTGACCTGGACATGGGTAATTCATTGGACTGGTGACAATAGAAACCAAATGAAAGGAGCTGAAGATTCAGTTAAGTGAGAAAGTGTAGCTAGAGAAGGCTGACTACATAGCTCAAAGGCTCATTCAAGCTTGCAGGCAAAGGAAAAGGCAAGACAAGAATGAAGCAGATTGTAGCATGCCTATTTGGGGAAAGATTACAAATGCAGATGGAAAGTAAGATAAGTGAAGTAGTTGTTTACTAAGAAAGCAACCTTTTTTATTATTATCATTTCTTTGTAATTTTTTACACATAGAGTTTGTACGTCTCTCTCTCCCTCCCTCTGAGGACTGACAACATGCACTTTTCACTGATACACATCAACATTCTCTAGCACCCCCATAGATTCCTAACAAAAGCCTATTGAAAAATACTTAGTGTTTTACACAGATGTAAAGTTTCAAGGAAAGGAGAGTGAAAGTGGAGCATTAGCCAGGATTTCAGTGCTGAAGGAAATTGGAGGAGGGGAAAGGAGAAGCTCTGATCAATACTACAAATGGTGGCTATATTTAAAATGGATAACCAACAAGGACCTAGTCAACAGCACAGGGCACTTTGCTCTGTATTATGTAGCAACCTTAATGGGGAAAGAATTTGAAAAAGGATGCATGTAAAAGTTAATTTGAATTGGCTCGTGTTAAAGAACCTGCCTGCAACACCAGAGACATGGGTTTGATCTCTGGGTCAGGAAGATCCCCTGGAAAAGGGAATTGCAACCCATTCTAGTTTTCTTGCCTGGAAAATCCCACAGACAAAGGGGCCTGGTGGGTTACTGTCCGTGAGGTCACGAAAGAGTCAGACATGACTGAGCACAGCAAACACACATAATTTGAATCACTTTTCCCAAAACTATCACATTGTTAATCAACTATACTCCAGCATAAGATAAAAAAAATTAAAATTTTTTAAAGAAAAGTGTTTTTTAAAAATACTACAAATGGTGGTAGCTAAGGGTTTGTATGTTGGACTTCAGGGGCTGGACAGAGCATGCCACAAAATGCATGTTGGAACCTGGAAGCTTATTCATGTCACTGTCTGCAGGTTCTGCTCAAGAGCCTGTCCCTTGGTGAGTGGTAAAACCTTAGGCCAGGTCTCTGACTTAATAAATCTTTTGCCCTTGCCCTAAAACAAACTCAGAATCACTCTATTGTTCCTGCTATGTCAGTACAAATTCTCTTGAATTTCCTTCAGCTTAAAATATTACCAACTTATCCACACAAAATCTCATCTCTCTGCACCCAGCTTTCCTGTTCTTCTTGACCTTCATCCTCCTCATCTTCTGTTCTCTCATCCCTCTTGAATGCCCTTCTTTGCACTTTGTCCTTTTCTAGCACTGTCTGACATAATATTTATACCTGTTCATACTCCTCCTCAAAGGCTACTTGCTGATCAGTTCTCTTGTTTATCTGCTCCCATTCATCACTTGTTCACCATTTACTTGTGAAAGGGTTATTGCCCAAAACTCATCAAGTCCAAGGTGCTTGCCTTCAGCCACCCAGTGTTATCACTTGGGCTCTAAGCTTATTAAAATCCAATTTAATTTCTTCACTGTTTAACACTGGATAGCAAGTAGGAGGAGAGAAAATCTGGAATGGGAAAGAAGGAAAAGGAAGCAAATTTCTAGATGTTCTAATAAGTGTAAGTATTGGTGCATGGATAAAAAAATAATTTAAGGGCTCTAAAGCTGGATCGACAGTATTCACTGGTATATATCAGGCATCTTGTATACACCAGGCATTCTTCTGAGAATATCATATCTATTCATTTATTTCATAGAAGCACAACATCAAAAACAAAACTGAGAATCTTTCTCAACTCTGTTTCAATTAGGCCTCTGGAGTATCTTATCCAATTCAGGGCACTATGTATTAGGAAATTCCTTGTCAGAATGAGATAAAGTCATAGGAAGTTAAAACATAATAAAAGGCATTGACCTCCTTTGTGGGGTTAAGTAATTGTTACAAAATATAGATGTGTGAAGAATGAAAACGTTGGCTTAAACTCAACATTCAGAAAACTAAAATCATGACATTTGGTCCCATCACTTCATGACAAATAGATGGGGAAACAGTGAAAACAGGGAGAGCCTTTATTTGGGGGGGCTCCAAAATCAATGCAGGTGGTGATTACAGCCATGACATTAAAAGATGCTTACTCCTTGGAAGAAAAGTTATGACCAACCTAGACAGCATATTAAAAAGCAGAGCTATTACTTTGCCAACAAAGGTCCATCTAGTCAAGGCTATGGTTTTCCCAGTGGTCATGTATGGATGTGAGAGTTGGACTATAAAGAAAGCTAAGAAGAACTGATGCTTTTGAACTGTGGTGTTGGGGAAGACTCTTCAGAGTCCCTTGGACTGCAAGGCGATCCAACCAGTCCGTCCTAAAGATCAGTCCTGAGTGTTCATTGGAAGGACTGATGTTGAAGCTGAAACTCTAATACTTCGGCCACCTGATGCGAACAGCTGACTCATTTGAAAAGCCCTTGATGCTGGGAAAGATTGAGGGCAGGAGGAAAAGGGGATGACAGAGGATGAGATGGTTGGATGGCATCACCAACTCAATGGACGTGAGTTTGAGTGGGCTCCGGGAGTTAGTGCTGTACAGGGAGGCCTGGCGTGCTGCAGCTCATGGGGTCGCAAAGAGTCGGACACGACTGAACGACTGAACTGAACTGATCTGATAGATGTGTGATCTGCAAAGGACATCAGTGATAACTTCAAAATATTTGAATGGTTATCTTCAGCAAAAGGGCAAAACTAGACCCACTGGAGAAAAATCACAGAGAAACTGAGTTTGGTTAAATGTGAAAGATAGAGTTCTGTCAGTCTAAAGAAAGTTATCTTTCTGCAATTTAAACTGCAGAAGTTTGGGGAAAACTTCTTCATCATTTTTGGGGTTTTTTCCTAAGTCCATGTGCCAAATGTCCAGTGACATACTAATTCAGCATTTCTATACCTTTTATCCCACTGTAGGATTTATAGACCTCCTTTCTTTTCTGGTCAAGCAAGATGAAGCCCAATTCTCTACTTTCACTAAGTCTCCTAACCAAGAAATGAAATGAGGTCCTCTTCTAGGAAGGCAGAGAGAAGAAAGAAAACTAACTGGCTCCTTATGGATCTGCTTAGGGTTTCTAGATGCTAAGGCTCCGGGAGTTAGTGCTGTACAGGGAGGCCTGGCGTGCTGCAGCTCATGGGGTCGCAAAGAGTCGGACACGACTGAACGACTGAACTGAACTGATCTGATAGATGTGTGATCTGCAAAGGACATCAGTGATAACTTCAAAATATTTGAATGGTTATCTTCAGCAAAAGGGCAAAACTAGACCCACTGGAGAAAAATCACAGAGAAACTGAGTTTGGTTAAATGTGAAAGATAGAGTTCTGTCAGTCTAAAGAAAGTTATCTTTCTGCAATTTAAACTGCAGAAGTTTGGGGAAAACTTCTTCATCATTTTTGGGGTTTTTTCCTAAGTCCATGTGCCAAATGTCCAGTGACATACTAATTCAGCATTTCTATACCTTTTATCCCACTGTAGGATTTATAGACCTCCTTTCTTTTCTGGTCAAGCAAGATGAAGCCCAATTCTCTACTTTCACTAAGTCTCCTAACCAAGAAATGAAATGAGGTCCTCTTCTAGGAAGGCAGAGAGAAGAAAGAAAACTAACTGGCTCCTTATGGATCTGCTTAGGGTTTCTAGATGCTAATGCATCCAAAGTTACCATACCTCTCACTTTGTCATTGCCTTTTTCTTCCTATTTATTGGAGGCTATTAGAAAAGGATCCTTGACTGCCTTGTCATTCTTCCTATCTAGATCCAATAGAGCCTGTGCTATCTGCCCTTAGCCCTGGAATTTACAGAAGATGTAGGGGGATGAGTCTTTTATGATGTATTAGCTGTAGTAAAACCATGTTGGGAATTTGTAAATAAATCTTGAGGGTTTTATGAGCTCCTATTCTTCTCCTACCCTTTTACTTAGACCCAGATGGGAAAAGGGAAATTGGGAGGCAGACACGTAATGGGTAAAAAGCTGAGTCCTTTGGAAAGTGTATCATATGATGCTCCTACAGGTAGGGACTTAAGATGTGAAAAATGGACTGGTTTGAACTAAGGTAAGAAATTGCCCAGAAGCCAGGGATCTGGTGCATAAGCCCTGACACACAAACCAGGCTGAAGATGGAGAAAAAGAGATACAGAATCTTTATTACAATGAGTCCAATGTTTTGAGTGCTTTCTGAGTAACCTGCACTATTTAAATTCTTTATATAATTTTTCTCATTGAATCATCTCTCTTAGATATGGATGAGCAACTCTTTGGGGTAGAAACTATTATCCCTACTGAGTGTAGGGGATAGATAGAGAGATGGAAACGTGCCCAAAGGTACACAGTTAGCGTACATTTATAGCTACATCCATCTGACTTCAGTGTCTATGTTCTAAATGACCCTTTCCCACTGTCACCATTAATCTGGTGAGTGTGACTATAAGTGTTGAAATCCTAAACAAAATCCTAGCATGTCAAGTTCAGAAAACTGTTAAGATTTATTTAACTAATAAATATATTTATCCCCTAAAGAATGCAGAGAAATAAAAGGAAATCTGACAATCTAATTTAAGACATCAAGGTTGTGAATTAAATAAAGGAATAAAATCTTTCAAACCACAAGCAGATTTGAATCACAGCTCTGGCATTTGCTGTTTGCATGACCCATTCATTAAACAAACACTAACTACATCCTGTGATCCACAAACTGTATTAGACACTGTATATTGGTTTGGCCAAACAGCTTGTTTGGATTCTTCCATAATAGCATATGGAAACCCAAATGAACTTTTTGGCCAACCCAATACAATGGTAAATAAGCAAATGTGGTCCTTGCTTTCACCAAGAATACATTCTAATTATATGGTTGTTAAAAGAAAATGGCATCTCTAAATGTATTTATTTGAATAATTTCTAAGACACATTGTTTAGCAAGGAAGCAAGAGGCAAAAACAGTATGTAGAATGCTGTACAAAATAATTTTGCAATGCTATATGAAGAATATTATATAAATAAGTGTGTATATATACACATACTTTATTATACGTTCTTCAGTTCAGTCCAATTCAGTTCAGTCGC